>ML788210.1:303771-342853 GCA_009831015.1 Picea engelmannii | reverse complement strand
GGGGGGGGGGGGGGCGTCAAACTAAAATTCAAATTTTTGTCATGCACCCTCACAGGGCATCTACTTGCAGTCATGTGGCAATGCATGACTGGGCCACGTGGCAACCACCCATTAGCCTAGTTGTACATGCTAATCGTACCTACCACATTCTTGTTGATTATACCTACCATGTGGAATCTCCTGGAGGTGCCACGTGGCAACCACCCATTAGCCTAGCTGTACATGTTGATCATACCTACCACATTCTTGCTGATTATACCTACCATGTGGCATCTCCTGGAGGTGCCACGTGGCATAATTTTGTTAATCCATTTGGTGGCCAAAAATGCCAAATCAACATGCCACGTGGCACACTGTCATTAGGCCACGTCGGCATGATGATGTCACTGCTACATCATCTACCAAGTGGTTGTACAGATTCCACATGTCTATACAGTCTACATAGTTATATTCCACATGTTTTTATAGATGCCACATCATCTGTATTGTCTTCTACATGGTTGTATGGACTGCCACGTGGCACATTTTTATTGGTCCATGAAATGACCCAAAAAATTAAAAAATGAGTGACACATGGAAACCTATGGTGCTGCCACATCATCACGTTGACCTCATCATGACACATGTCGATATCTACATGTTCCACGTACCTTGTACAAATGCTGACGTCATCAATATTGATTCTAACGTCAGTAGTATGGATGTTGACTCATCCCTGCTGACTGGGCTAGGTTGACCAAAACTTGTACTGTGAATATCTTTCGATCCTTAACTCTGTTTGACGAATCATTTACACCGTTGGAAATATTGTGACACGCTATTCACGATGATATCAGTTTCACTAAGTTTTGAAGACTTTTGAATTTTTTCCCTTTCTATATCTACTGAGGGCATTCTGAGCCTCCTGGGACACTTCAGAAACTTCTGAGATGTTCTCTAGATCCTTCCGGATCAATGGATGTAACTCTCAATTTCTCCCCTCTTTCTCTGGATTGACCTCTAACCACCATTGCTTTTGGTGTGGAGGTTTATATACTATATTTCCTCCTCACGTCCTCAGATAACAAGCTCCCACAACAAATTTATGTTCAATAGTATCGGTTGTACTAAAGCTAATAGAAGTGACTAAATGATCCCAAGACTTAGACAATGAACACAACAACGTCACTGCCTTATCTTCCTCAATGATTTTTACATCCATACTAGTTAACTAGCATATGAGAGTATTAAATACATTGAAATGATTAGCAATCTTGGTACCTTATTTCATCCATAGACTGTACAATTTTCTCTTCAAGTAGATTCAATTGTTTAGGTATTTCATCATACAAAGGCTCTCCATTATGATCTATAGTTTTGTTGCTGTTTCCTCTCCAACGATATTGAAGAGGACATTGTTGAACAAATATAATCGAATGATTTTGATACTCCTTGCATCGATATCTTTCCATTCTTTGTTCGTCATATTCACTGGCTTATTTCTCTTTCCATCCATTACTTTATGCAATCCCTGTTGCACCAAAAGATACCACACCTTGAGCTTCCACAACTCAAAGTTGCTATTTTCATTAAATATCCCCACCTCAAACCTTGCATTCGTCATTTTTTCCATTCTCCATAGACTCCTCCTCGACTCTTTGAGAAACCCTCAGCTGGAATCTTTCTCATCTCTTAGAGAAACCCTCATCTCTTTGAATCGGCCCTCAACTCTTCGAGAAAACCTCAAATGGACTCCTCCTCCGGCTCTTTGACTCGACCGTCGGCTCTTAAAGAAACCCTCGACTGAACTCCTCCTTGGATCTTCCTACATAGATCCTATGTACATGGGAAACTCTCGACCAAACTCCTCTCATCTATTCGTAGATCAACCCTTTGTGCATGGGAAACCCTCGACCGAACTGTTCACAACCTTCACTCCTCATCTTGGACACAGATCGACCTTTGTGCATCCTTCACCTCTATTTCCACCTTCCTCCAATCTCTCACGCAGCTAGGTGGTACGGATTCAGAGTGGTTTCTTCCTTTTCTTTGATACCAATTGTTGTATTCAATCTTGAAAATAGTGAATTAATGGAAAGAGAAAAAAGATAACACAATAAATAGAAAACAACAAAAATATGGGGGAAACTTATCTTTTATTGCTTCTGTTAATCAATGAAGAACAAAAGGGTTTAAAAGTATGTGAAGCACCTCATGGGATTCTGCATTTAAACAAACATTCTGAAAGAATTTACAGGGATATGAAAAGCCAAATTCTTGAGAAACCACAGCCAGGTTTGACGAAAACAAAATGAGTTGTACTTGCAGAGGTATGTGTTGTCACCACCCAACATTGAAAGCTAATATAAATAATTTTGTAGTACTGTAAGAGTTAAATACTCCAAATTCGCATGTGGTTTAGTTATAGTGTGCATCCGAGATAAGATTATGTTGGTGCTCACCTTGAGGTACACAAAGTTTGTCCTATCTTGTAGAGAAAATTTTCATTCAAGTGATAGTTGAGGGAAATTAACTGACTAGTCTGAAGTTGTGCATGTTGTGTATTTATGGTTTAAACAATATATAAAAGATGCATGCAGAAGTAAAGAACATCAACTGCCCAATAACATATATTATGCAACTGAAGCATGGAAATACAATAACACACTAGAAATATAGAGTATAATCATCAGCTAGATCTCATGGATCGTCACTAGAATACAATCAAATAGCATAAAAATACCCATGATCAGAAGATGAATGTAGATCTGATGCATGCACAAATAGATCGGTAGAAATATGTGACTCTAGAGAAATATGGTAACCACTACCAGCTGGAAAACTTGTCCGGAAGGATAGACCGTCGAAATACGCCGAAAACTACTCCAATATAAGTGCCCTGGCCTCTAGATTGGAATGGATGAGTGCCGGATATGAGATTTGGCCTTTGAGGTATTGGATATGGACCCCTGGGGGGTTTGCGCACCTCCTAGGACACTGGATGCACCCAAAATTATTCCACCGATGGAATCAACTGCTATAGGGATCAAAACGATCATCTCACCAAATGCAGAACTGGGTCAAAAGGGTTTCCCTGGATCTGTCCTGATGCTCCATCTGCAACCCCAAATGTACTGCCGAAAGAGCTGCACCCTAAATGGATGGATAATGCACTATGAAATATTCAACCATCATAATCTGATGATAAATGTCTCAATAGAAGCACTCTAGCTGGATCTCTACTGGGTCGGAAGGAAACTGCAATCTGAGCTCAGACCTTGTGCAGCTCCACAAACCCTCAATATGACTTGTGCCCTCACTGGCTGTGCATACTGTACTGGATACTCCTGAATGTCTCAGTGAAATACCTGGATGGTATCTCCGATGGGCTAGGGTGTGTCTCTCAACACCAAAACTGATCAATGGTGGTGGGTTCCTCCATAAATCCACAAAACAACAAGGTCGACTCTCTTCCTCCTCTAGGAACTCTCAACATCAAATCATAACAATGCATAATGAGGAATTAGGTCAAATTCCTCCCTTTATACCTTTCCCAATCTAATTCACCATTGAGCTCACTTAATCTAGGTGCTTTTCTTCCTAAGGTGAATAATTAATTAATTAAGTCCCCCTTTAGCACCTTTTCATTCTAATTCTTCGTTGACTTAGGCTTAAGTGACTTTTCCTAAGTATTTTGGCTTAATTTATCATTTAGCAATCAATTCCTCCTTATTTCTCCATCTTGTTCCCTGTTTGTGCCTGACTATAGTCTACGGGAACACATAGAATACTAAGTCACTCCCTGCTGGCCTACTCTTGGGAACAGGACATCACAGTCCTCCCTTCCCAAGATTGCTTGTCCTCAAGCAACAACAATCGTGGGTGCTGTAAGATATGCTCTCCCTCCCATGTCGTATCCTCCACTAGAAGACCCCTCCATCTAACCAAGCACTCCTTGATGATCCTTCTCCTAAATATGCACTCTCTTTTCTCTAGTACCTCCTCTGGCACTAGCTCCAACTGACCCTCCTCATCCAAGGGTGGAAACTCCTCTAAAATGCTAACCTGTTGTTCCACAACCTTTTTAAGGAAAGAGACGTGAAAGACATTATGAATCTTGCTACCTTCCGATAGCTCTAGCTTGTATGCCACCTCGTTAATCCTCTTGATGACTTTGTATGTCCCATAGAACTTTGGCTCCAGATTCTCTACTCCGCTCCTCTTCAAGGAGGACTATCTGTATAGTTGTAATCGCAGAAAAACCAAATCCCCTACCTCAAAACTGCGCTCAACTATGTGTTGGTCTACATATATCTTCTGTTGGTTCTGAGCTAACTGCAAGTTCTCCCTTACTGACTGAAGAATCCTCTAACTCTCCTCCACCCAATCCTTGGCCCCCGGGACGCTGTTGTCCCCAAACACAATCTCCATAAAGGAGGGTGCATCGTATCCATGCAATGCCCCAAATGGTGACATCCTGATAGCATATGGTAAGTTGTGTTGTAGAAATACTCACCCATATGTAACAATCTCACCCAAGTTCTCTGCTACCCCCCCACATAGTTCCTTAGATACCCTTCCACCTATTTTTTGATGATATCTGTCAGCCCATCTGTCTGTGGGTGGTAGCTAGTACTCATGACTAGCTCTGTGTCTGTCAACCTAAAAAGCTCCTGCCAAAATGTGCTAATGAAGTACCCATCTCTATCACTCACTATCTGCCTGGGTACCCTGTGCAACCAGAATACCTCCCTGAGAAACAACTCTGCTACCTGTATGGTGAAGAAATGTGAAAATTTGGTCAGTCTTTCAACCACCACAAATATACAGTCCTTGCCCTGCACTCTAGGCAGGCTTGTAATGAAATCCATGGAAATGCTCTCCCATTTCTACTTTGGAATGGGTAGAGGTTGTAGTAGCCCTGCGGGGTGTGTCTGCTCGGACTTGTTCTGCTGACAAGTCTTTCACTCTCATATGTGTTTTAGCACATCATCCTTGAGACACTTACATGAGAATCTCTCCCTGATTTGCCTATATGTTTTGAAGTACCCCTGATGCTCTGCTGTAGGCGAATCATGACATACCTTCAGAATTTTCCCCTTCAGGGTGGATTCTGGAACCAAGTAGATCCGGTCCTTATAGAAAATGACGTCGTCAAGAACTCGGTATCTATCATCAAGCACATGTTCGTCCATCACCTCACAAGAAAAATTGGTTTTGGAGTATTCCACCAACAAATGAGCTTTCCAATCTGTACAAATGTCTATCATCGAACATCCTGCTAGCCTCCTGGACAAGGCATCTGCCATGATATTCCTTTTTCCCTTGACATACTCAATGTCAAAGTCAAAGGCTTGGATCTTTAAGACCCACTTCTTCTACCTCTCACTGAGGTCTTTTTGATCAAGGAAATACTTGAGACTGTTATGATCAGTCTTCACTACAAACCTATGCCAACCAGATACTGTCTAAATTTGGTTAAGGCATGCATGATCGCTAGCATCTCCTTGTCACAAATAGGATAGAGTATCTCTAACTCATTGATATTTCTGCTCTCAAACACGATGGGGTGCCCCCCCTGCATCAAAACTACTCCAATCCCCACCCCTGATGCATCACAGTCTAAGACAAACAACTGCGAGAAGTCTGGAAGGTCTAGAACATGGCATGTGCTCATAACCTCCTTCGTTTTGTCGAATGTCTATTGTGACTCCTCTATCCAATGAAAAGAACCCTTCTTGTTCAAGTCTGTGAGTAGTGCTCCCAATTGTGAAAAACCCTTGACAAACCGCCTGTAGTAACTGTATAACCCAAAGAATCCTCTCAGCTCCATGAGATTCTTAGGCATTGGCCAATCCAAAATAGCCTTGATCTTTTCTTGATGAACTTGTACTCCCTTCCCACTGATGATATTCCCCAAGTACAGTAGTTCTTTCATGCCAAATTCACATTTGGATTCCTTGGCATATAAAGACTGTGCCTGCATAATAACCAAGACCTCCCCCAAATGTGCTAGATGCTCATCCCATGTATTGTTGTAGATAAATATGTCATCAAAGACTTCCTCAACTGTCCTCTAAAGATATGATTCATGCAAGACTGGAAAGTGGTTGGTGCGTTGGTCAATCCAAATGGCATGACCAAGAAATCAAAGTGTCCGAAGTGGCACCAGAATGTTGTCTTCTTAATGTCCTACTCCATGATGCTGATCTGATGGTATCCTGAGCGTAGATCAATCTTAGTGAAGAAGACTGCCCCATGTAACTCATCCATCAACTCATCTATGTGTGGAATGGGGTAATGATTCTTGATCATTTTCTTGTTGAGCACTCTATAATCGATGCACATCTGTAACGTACCATCCTTCTTCAGTACCGGAATGAATGATGATGCAAAAGGACTCATGCTAGGCCTGATGTGCCCCATAGCAAGAAATTATTTGATTTCTTTCTCAATCTCGTCCTTGAATTTCTTGAAGTGCTTGTAGGGTGATGTAATCACCGATGTAGCCCTTGCCTCTAACTCAATCATGTTCTCAAAACCCCTGTCGGGTGGTCTCCTTAGTGGTATCAGCCCAAATATTGACTCATATTGACCCATAATCTCTCTGATCTATGGGTGGTAATTCTTCCTACCCTCAGAATCCTTCCATGTGGTGATCAAACACTTTGCTGCGTAAGCCACATCTCCATGATGAAATATCCCTCCATCCTCTTTCATGATACTTCTTGAGGTGATCCTGTAGACATGCCCCTTAGCACAACTCGCGATCCACTTTCATCTCTTAATCTCATGGTCAACGTATGATAGTTGAAACCAATCTCTCCCAATGAATATAACCATTGTACCCCTAACACAACATCATTATCTGATAGGTCAACTACATAGAAGTTGTTTTTCAAGGTGTAGTTTCCTAGTTTGACCTCTATGTCGGGGATCATGTCCAAACATGTCATCGTGTATCCATCAACCACTGCCACATGGAATCCCTCAAAATCCTCTATGTGTAACCCCCTCCTGGCTACTAAGGACACTTCTATGAAGTTGTGGGTGGCCCCACCATCAACTAAATATGTCATGCATTGCCCCTATACAAGGCCCTTGAGCCTAAGAGTGTTGTACCTGGGTACTCCTGAAAGGGTGGCTATGGTTCGCCCTTTCACCTCTCTATGAGGTTTTTCCTCCTCCTTGGGTTGTTCCCTTGCCTATATCTGATGTTTCTTCGACTGCTTCTCTGGCTCATGAGTGGTATCAGTATCTGAATCACTATCTGTCTATGCCTCAATATCCTCCTCCTCCTCCTCACTGCCTGATTCCACTTCAATGTAGTGGATCTATCCCTTACCCATGCATCTATGCCCTGGGACCCAAGGGTCTCTATAGAAGAAGCAAAGCTTCTTCCTCATCAACTCTCGTCGCATATCATCATCCAAGTTGGGATTTCCCTTCCATTTCCTTTGAGGATTCTTCTGATCCTTGTCTCTCTGTGCTACAAAGGGTTTGGTGAAGGGTTTAATTTTTGGCATTGAATCCACCAAATCTCTAGTGCGGCGGATGACATCCTGCAAGGTATGAGGATGATAAGCCTTCACCCATCCTCTTAAGGATTCTGTGATCCACTCTGTGAATAACATGACCAATTTGGTCTTGGATATGTCTGTCACTACCATTGCTACCCTATGAAACTCTGAGATGAATGCTTCTTTTGTTTCAGTTTGTCTCAACTGGGCTAGATATCTGAAATGGATATATGGATCTCTCCTGTCAAATATATCCACGAGTCTCTCTGTGAACTCTCTGTAGGAGGTTATGTGACTGTGACCCAATGTCACTAATCCGTGATACCACCACTCGTGTGCCTCACCCTCCAAGTGTAAGGTGGAAAAATTGATGGCCTCTGACTCGGTCATCTGGTTGATCTTGTAGTAGGTGTCTATTTTCTGTACCCAAGATCTAGCGATGCATTTGGATGATCCATCAAAAGAAGGTATGGTGACTTTACCAACTTTTAGGATGAAATCAATGTTATGCCCTTGCTGCTATTGCTATTGTGGTCCTCCCCTCTATGGCTCTCTAGGGCGGTTCCTGAGTCTGAGTCCACAATACTCGACCAAGGTCATATCCTGATGGAAGTCACGGCCCAATGTTGCATACTCTCTCCAATACTTTGCAATGTCCTTTGCATGAGTGGGCGGTCTTTGTGCTATCGATATCTGTGCTGCTACCAGGGGTGCGCTCTAGAATTTGGGAAACAACGGACATGGAATCCTACTCACAGAGGTGTATGTGCGAGTGGGTGATTGGGTTCTACTACCTGCCCTTGAGTTCCCCTGTGTTTCATGTGGGGCTTGTGTGCCTGGGATGTCTACCATAACGATTCTATCCACTACCTGAGCCAAAGAATGAGACATGGTCCACTGACTAGCTAGCATATCACTGATAACCTGTATGAAGGATGCATCTGGATCCACAGGGGCCTTACCACGGCCCTCTGGTCGCTCATATCTGTCACCTAGCCTCCTCTCTTCTTCGTGCTCGACTCTTCTCTCTGCTTCTATGTGTGCCTCTTCCTCTTCCTCTGAACTGGGATGGAAGGGAGGAAAGTTAGGCCTATCCCTTCTTTCCTTGTGGCTATTGTAAGTGACATATTCATCACCTACATGCTCACGACCATTTGGTTCTTCTGCTGTATTCATTGTCTTTAGTCACAGGCTGGTAGGACTAAAGCTATGATACCACTGAAATATCCCTGATCCTGCTGATCAAGATATTTGCTACTGATCCAATGTTTTGTCTTGCAGGTCTGATACATTGGGGGTTTCTGGATGCGTTTCAGTTGTGTGTTTGAGATCTTTAAGGTTATTGCATGTGAATGTTGGTTATTTCAGGTGCATGTTAGTTATTTCATGTGCATGTTGAGTATTTATGGTTTAAATAGTATATAAAGGATGCATGCGGAAGTAAAGACCATTAACTGCCCAATAACATATATTATGCGACTCAAGCATGGAAATAGAATAACACATTGGAAATATAGAGTATAATCATCAGTTAGATCTCATGGATCATCACTGGAATACAATCAAATAGCATAAAAATACCCGTGATCAGAAGATGATTGCAGATCAGATGCAAGCACAGATAAATCGACATAAATATGTGACTATGGAGAAATACGGTAACTACTATCAGCTGGAAAACTCGTCTGGAAGGATAGACCGTCGGAAAGCGCTAGAAACTGCTCCAATAGAAGCATCCTAGCCTCTACAATGGAATGGATGAGTGCTGGATATCAGATCTGGCCTTTGAGGTACTGGATCTGGACCCCTGGGGGGTTTGCGCACCTCCTGGGACACTGGATGCGCCCCAAATGATTCCATCGATAGAATCAACTACTATAGGGCTCAAAACGATCATCTCGCCAAATGTGGAACTAGGTCGGAAAGGTTTCCCCGGATCCGTCTTGATGCTCCGTCTGCAACCCCAAATGTATTGCTGGAAGAGCTGCGCCCTAAATGGATGGATAATTTGCTCTACAATATTCCACCATCAGAATCTAATGATAAATGGCTCAATAGAAGCACCATGGCTAGAGCTCCAATGGGTCAGAAGGAAACTACAATCTGAGCTTAGACCTCGTGCAGCTGCACGAACCCTCAATCTGACTTGCGCCCTCACTGGCTGAGCTGCGCACAATGTACTGGATACTCCTGAATGTCTCGGTGAAATACCTGGATGGTATCTACGATGGGATAGGGTGTGTCTCTCAACACCAAAACCGATCAATGGTGGTGGTTTCCTCTAGAAATCCACAAAACAACAAGGTCGACTCTCTTCCTCCTCTGGGAACTCTCAACATCAAATCATAACAATGCATAATGAGGAATTGGGTCAAATTCCTCCCTTTATACCTTTCCCAATCTAATTCACCATTGATCTCACTTAAGCTAGGCACTTTTCCTCCTAAGGTGAATAATTAATTAATTAAGTCTCCCTTTAGGACCTTTTCATTCTAATTCTTCATTGAATTAGGCTTAAGTGACTTTTCCTAAGTATTTTGGCTTAATTCATCATTTAACCATCAATTCCTCCTTATTTCTCCGTCTTGTTCCCTGTTTGTGCCTAACTATAGTCTATGGGAACACATAGACTACCAAGTCACTCCTTGCTGGCCTACTCTTGGGAATGAGACATCACAATTTCCAAATCCCTTTCCTTCATAACCCATCTTGGTTAGCAATTTCAAACCTATACCTCTTATATGTTTCTCAAATGCACCAAAAGAACCATCTTGATGGGAACAATGCAAAATTGAAGAATGACTTCCACTGCATACCTCAAAGATGATTTTTGAATTGGGTGTAGAAGGCAATTCCTTCAATTCTTCTTCGCTTTTGTTGTTATTTGAAGATTTCTCTTGAACTGATCTCTTTCGTTCCAAGTAATCTTTATACAACACTTTCACCATCTCTGACATGGAAAAGAGATTTTTTCGCATATCCTTCTCATCTTCAGAAAGTCCCTCTTTAGATGTCATTTTCTCAACTGAGATGAGATTTTCCTTGGTAAACATGCAAACTCAAAAACCAACCATCAACTAGCTATGATACAACTTGATCCAAAAATATCTTTTAATGACAATGGTTGAGTCATTTTGCACGAGTTATTTTACCATTTAGGAAATTAATGAAAGAGGAAGAATTAGTGAAGAAACATGGCAGCCATAAAGCAATATACAGATATGGAAATAAGCATAAAGGAACAACAAACCATAAACACCAAAGTGATAATGGTGTTTGGCAATCTCGCCTATGTCTTCGGGCCTTTGTCTCAGTGGGTGAGGATTTCTTATGTCTGTTCTAAGATTTAAAAGTACATCATAACGGTGCCAACATGATTACAAACTGATCTGGTCGTGTTCTACCAAATCTCAAGAACCCATCAAAACTGACGGCACTGAAAACGGATGAACGAAGCTCCCAGAAATGGCCCGCACTCCTCAATGGATCAGTCTCATCATATACTCAAAATATTAAAAACAATACTTTGCAATGCTTAGAATGCCAAAAATGTGGCTCCAATGGCTCCAGAATGTTAAAAAACCCCTAGTTGGGCTCTTCCTGCACCTGGATTGGCAACAAATTGAAGGAAATACACTCTTGGGAGTTTTCCCCAATAACTTGTAGTCCTTTGTTATGAAAAACACACCTACAGGCCATTGAACCCAACTATGTGTGCGTTCCCTCTTAAAAAACCTGGCATGCACCTATTTTCCGCAACTCGTGTGATTTTGTCACACCGTTAAGGTGCTAGCACCTTTTCCCTTGCGGAGGAATAGGTCATATGGCCCATGTAGCCCTGGTCTAGTGCTAGCGCATTGGCCCCCTTCCGGGCCCGACTCTTGGCCATATGTTCAACCATGTGTCCGGGCATTACCTTATCCACGCGCTCCATTTCATTAGTCCACTAGTCATAGGCCTTTGGTTATGCCTTTGGTTGGCGGGCTAGCCTGACCGACCGAGGCTAACCACAAATATCCATGCCAACAATATTAAACCCTGATTCATATGCATATGTGCCGAAACCGAGGGCTATGTAACAACTAAACACATAACATAAAGGAGGGGTCACATTACATGGTTGCATGGCATGTGTTGGGGGATGGGGCTAGGCCCCAACCCTTTATTTTGCCCGAAATACATCCATTCAACCTTAAATAAAAACAGTTCCATAATTTGTTAAGACCCACTGTGTACGTGGGCTATCATCTCGGCCTACGCGAAGACTTGGCCACCCATGGAGTTCGCGGGTTCGACCCCCATGGACCCTCAAACAAATTTTTAATCAAAGCGAAATAAGGGGTGACACGTGGCATCCCATGACTGGGCCACATGGCACCTTCACATTCTCCCAAACATGCCACCTGTCATGATACCATTCATCCACCTGTCATACCTAGTCAACGTCTAGCACCCCTGCCACATCATCCTATAGTCCAGTCATCTACAACGTGTCATACAATTGTACGAACCTACCATGTCAGTTGTATGAACGTGCCACCTGCCACCCTTACAGTGGTGACACATGTCACAATATAACTTGTTTACCTGTCACCATCAACTGCCCAGTCAGCGCCAACGCATCACTTCGACATCACTGTACAACCGTACGACCTTGTATAGTCAGCTGACATGTCAACACTGTATGGACTGTACATTTATCAAATTTTGCCGGTATGGCCAAATGAACAGATCACGATATGTTTCGCATACGACATCCGTTTGAGCCCATTCAAGTTTCTTTGGGTTTGTAACATTGAGACCTATGCACACGTTCGTTTTGAAGATATTATGAGCACTTTTATTTTTAGACCTTCCTGGACCCCATCTTGGCTCCTGGATCCAATTCTGGATCACTACTAGGCGACCAACTTGAGTGATCATGACTCCCATAGCATAGTTTGAAGCATCATCTCTATTTCAAATGGATAATGTAAGTAGAAAGAGATGATTTGGTTCTATACAAAGTGTGTCCTTAAGTTGTTCAAAAGATTGAGGTTGTGTTTCTTTCCATTTGAATGTTATATTTCCACCTCCCTTCATCAATTGATTCATTTACCAACCAATGTGGCATCCTAATACAAACTTATGATAAAAAATTGTGGAGCCAAGGAAACTCATCTCATGGATATCTCTTGGAATAGGCTAATCTTTGATGACTTGATCTTTTTCTTGGTTGACTTAAATCCTTGTAGAGTAGGTTACATATTCGAATTACTTGATACTCTTCATTACAAAAGAGCACTTCTCCAAGTTTATGCAAATTTTATGATGTCTAAGAGTCTTAAGCACTTTCTAAAGTTGCTACAAATTCTCTTCCCATGATACGTTGTAGATTGATATGTCATCTAGGTAGAAAACAACACATTTCCTTGAAAGAGGTCAAAGAACATCATCAAATTACCTCATGAAAATAACAAGTGCATTCGTTAGACCAAAATGCATGACTAGCCATTTAATCAAACTTTCCTTGGTTTTGAAAGTATTTTTCCAAATNGGGGGGGGGGGGGGTCTAATGGTATCCTAACTTGAGATTGAGTTTCGTAAATAGTTCAACATCCTTTAAGCAATCAAGTAAATCACCTATTCTTGGGAGATGATGCCTATTGTTCACTAAAATCTTATTGAGAGCCCTCTAGTTGATGCACATATTCCATACTCCATCTTTATTAGGAACTAAGGCCACTACACTTCCACAAGGAGAGGAAGTAGGTAAAATATTCCCTTTGTCGATTAGTTCTTGAATTTGTTTATGGTTATCTTCATTCTCTAAAATAAACCTTTTGTAAAACATATGCATTGGGAAATGAACAACCCGAGACAAGATATATGGAGTGTTTTACTTGGCAATGTGTCGATACTTTAGCCATATCTTTAAAGACATATTGGTATTGTTCAACTAATCAATCGAATTTTTGTTGCTATAGTTGAGAGTCTTGGTCAAAGGAGAGACAACTAGTTGTTGTGATTTTCTTGGAATGTTGAGGTTTAATCATCAACAATGTGAACTTTTGAGCATGATTGATCAACTTTCTATCTTGTTTCATTGAAACCAATGAGACTATAGACTTGAGTTAACAATTGAGAGTGGCATACCACTAATTCTTGATGTTGAAAATCACCTTTCGTGGTTAATACTATTAACCACCATCTTTGTCCCATAGTTATAGTTTTCCAAACAATGAAATAACGATGAATACTGGTGCTACATCACAAAGTACTTCATCTTTGAAAGGGTTGGAAAAGTAAGAAAGATTGTACTATCGGGTGATTGTGATTCTTTTCCTTCGTTCAACCAACTGATGTTGTAAGGAAATGGATGTGGAGTTGTAACAAAACCCAATTTCTTCACAATATCATTAGAGGAAAAGTTCTTTTGACTACTATTGTCCATAATTAGATGAAATGGATTATTTTCACCCATATCTATAATGTACCTAGACTCATATCTGGGTCACATTACTTCCAATTCAACCTCTATCATATACTGAATTTTAAAAATTTATTTTACCTCGCTCATTAATTCTTTGATACCATAATCAATTATGCATAACAGGGCTATGATACCATTCTGTAATAGACCCCTACCTATATCTAGACTCTGATACCCCATTGTAACAATATGCCTTTCATATGAAACACTTATTCAATCCTTCCATCATATAATTCCATGCACAACTTATAACAAAATGCATAATTATAAACATTCACAACATAACATAATTAAGAACATATAAATACACATTACTCAGCTTAAAAACACATAACATAAAGAACACTTATCTTTAATGAAAACACTAATTTATTGCAGACCTCATATGTTCCACCTAGACATAGACATTTTTTTTCTATCACTCTCAACAATTTATCACCCCTGAGCTAGGGCTATGACTCCATCAGGGAAAAGGCTACCTAAGCCAACTAGGTCTAACAATAAGCACAAACAATGTCTAGGACAAGGTACCAAAATCCAACAACAATTCCAAACTACATCCTTTCATTCCCCATCATCCCACGCAACCCAAGGAAGTGTACCCCCTTATCTTCTCTGGAGCCCCTTAGGATATCCCACTTCCCTTATATAGCTCCAAGATAGGCCAATTAGGAAGTCTTAGAGCTTTGTGACTCTAGTAACGCCAACTTGTATAATGGATGTTGTAGGCACCCTCCAAGCCTCACACCAAGGGAACCTAATCTAGACAATTCTCCCTCTAGGGCTCCAACCTTCCCCAATGCAACCCAAGGAGAATCGTTCACCCAAATACACCTAGGATTCTCAAAGTTTACAAAGAAATTAGGTTACAATGGCTCACTAGCTTACACACAACATCCTAGAGAAATAATGACAAGTCACAATGATGAGAATGCATGGATTTCTCACTAAGCCCAAAGTTTACATATTCATGTTCCCTTTTTGACAAGTGGAACTCAAAGAACTAGTCACCCACCAATTGGGAACTCGTCCCCCCCCACTTGAGAACTTAGGATAAAATCATATGAATAATGAATTAGGACTTAGGAATATAATAAATATTTATTGGCTTAGTCCCTTTCCTTAAGCCTTGATCCCCCTTTTCCTCTCGTGGAGTTCTACCCCCCCATCAAAACTTATTGACTCAAATCCCTTGTTTTCCAAAACCCTTGGCCACCTATCCTTTGTCACATCCTTTAATTGTATGGTTTTTCTAACCATTTTCACATATCTAGTGGCTGATTTCTTCATTTTGTAGTGAAGGTTTCATTTTACATGGAGTTGATGACAAATATTTATTGCAAGCCCTGTTTGCCACAACACGATTTATTTTGAAATTATGTACTGTCTTGCTCATAAGTGTTTGTGAAATCACACACTTGTTGTCTCATAGAAGAAAATTCCTCACTTTGTATGATTACAACACTACACCCTTAGTTTTATTACTTTGCATACACTACTTATAAGTTTAATAAATCTCGTAACCATAACCATTTGAAGAATGAATAAATCTTCCAAAAATTGGTAAAACCTTTCACTGGATATTTTTTTTGGATATACCATATCTGGTTTGGCTTTTGTAGGCAACAATATCAATAGTCTAAACCCATCCAAACTTGGTGCTTCCTAATCCCAAGAAGCCCATAAGAAACATTTCTCTAGTGATAAACAAGTGAGTTGTTATAACTCAAATCTAATGTGGATAGGCTGAGGTGTAATTTATGGTAAATAAATAGATTGAGGTGCAATATAGATTAAGTGAGACAACCGAACAATGGAGTAACATTTATAAGGAGGGAAAGAGAATATATGAAGGATTACATTCTTTCCTTTAAAGATTTCAATTCATCCATATAATATATCTTTTGCAAATTTCATTTTCTCCAGTTCATTCAAGAATGATTATATTGTTGCTCGAAAATGGTGAGATTTTATGGAGTAGGTCACAGTGTGTAGCTCCATTATATGTTGAGGAGCTAGGTAGTATAATTAAAATATAATAAGTGTTATACATATATTACATTTATTGAGTTTGCAAGGATTCGTCTTGATTATGTTCACAGGTTACATTTGAAGAAGAGAAGTCCACCCTAATGATGAAAACATGTGGGTAGGCTATAGTGGTATGTCATGGGTTATTTAGCAATTTTTCCATTTTCTTGATATATAGGTTGAGGTATTTGTGTTCTTAAAGGAAACAATTGTTAAATTAGTGCCTAGTTTACGTTATGAATAGATCACACCTTGATGATATATAACATGCCTTTCAACATATATGAATGGTGGATTTAGTGAGTTAAACTTGATTGTTTCTTTCATTTTTCATTGGTTGATTTGTGAGGGTTGGTGGTATTAATATTTAGGGTTAAGAGAGTTGTGAATGAAAAACAATGTATAGTGTAGTGGTGATTGTGTACTATTCCTTATTGTTGAAGATGAATCATAAGACATACAACCAAGAATTGATAGAAAATCCCCTTTACTTCATTAATCAAAATACCCTTAATGTGGGACAACACATTACAATGATCCTTATATGGAAGAATTAACTCATGTTCACTTACCTCTTTGATGTGGAAACCTCCCAATGAGTTACATTCCAATGCATGCTTAATAAGGAGAGCCCCATCTTTATTTATAGCTCCCAAGTGATAACTACCTAGTGGACCTTCTTTAATGAGACCTCATTACATTTATTAAATGATAACTACTTGATGGTGCCTTATTTAATAATAACTAACAATATGGACACAATTTGCATTACATTGAATGACCACCATACTTATCCTACTCTTATCTCTAGTGGACCCATAGGCCCCTATTACAATGCTAGGGAGGATCCCAACATTCCATCACCCCTTGAGAAGCATTCTCCTCAATGCTTGTACCTATGATATACATCAATAAGATAGGGTCCCATGTATGGGTTTTTTCCTCAATGAAAAAAGTGAAGTGTTCTAAGAAGTGTGTCCATAAGGAGCTCACCCTTAATTGAAGATCCCATGTATGGGTGTTATAGTTGTAGTTGGTCATCCTTGACCATATATACTTTGTTTGTCCATTCACCCATGATCTCTTCATGGTTTTTCATTCCTTTTATATATTTTTTGAGCCTTTCACATGATGCACACATGTTTCCTTTTGACAACTCACTAACTTCTAGCGAGTTTCCTTCATGCACCCAAGAGCACCTCTAGAATGGCCCCAAAAATTAATATTGCACAAAATGTGCAACCTGACTGAATATTTTGGAGGCTATACACTTTTACACCCTTGATATCAAGCTCCAACAACTTGAACTACTTTCTTATAGTATAAATAAGAGTTCCATGTCAAGAGAAAGGGACAAAACAAGTTAAAGTATATACATGATGGAGAATTGTATGGAGGATTACTTTTCTAGATTTTTATTGTCTCTTCAATGTCATAACCCCTTGGATTTGAAAATATTAGTATAGTATTTAGTAGGGATTAAATTCATAGTGGATTTACTTACCATAATAACATCATGAATCTGTGGTTGAATCAAGAATGATTTGTGGCTGAAGTTGGAGGAACTCAAACTTGGGTGACAAAGGGGTTTGCAACGAGGATCAGGTATTAATATCTTGTTGCTACTTTTAGCTGATTGAATATAAATATCTCTCTTATCCCCCCCTCCCATTTAATTTTTCATTCTTATCTTGATTTAATTTTAGTTTAATGAATTATGGAAGGAATTTCTTACCCAATGTCAATTAAAATTGATTACCTAATGTCAATTAGAATTGGCTACCTCATGTCAATTAGAATTGGGTACCTCATGTCAATTAGAATTGATTGATTGTAATTTCATATTTTTTATTTATATTCTTTATATATTTTGAGGAAGGTTGTTTTCTTTATTTGTGTGTAGATTTAGAAAAGGGATTGGCGCTAGAATATTGCTATTTGGACTATTTGCAAAGGTTAAGGGAATCAATCATTTTATTCAAGGTATTTTACTCTACTGTCTCTTTCACATTCAATAATATAACTTGTAGATTATAGTAAAGACGTTAGTTATCTTTGATTCCCCTATCAATGAGTCCAACCCTACTCATCGAGGACATTTCCTTACAACAACGAGTGTTAACTGCAACACTGAGGTAGTCTAGGAAATAAAATGCAAGATCATGGTTTAATAGTCTTCCTGAAAAGAGAATTAAGTCTTGGAAGGCCTTCCATGATGCCTTTATGAAAATAAGGGAAATAATAAAATATGGTAGATTATTGCTAACCCAATTGCATGAGATAAAAAAGAAGGATAATGAAACTGTAAGGGAATTTGATGAAAGTTTTGGAAAACTGGTTAAACTAATCTATGATGATCTTAAGACAAGAGATGGTGCCATCCTTTTAAAATATACCAATGATTTTGATGGAAAATTTGGTTTCATGCTAAGAGATAAGTTCCCAAAGACCCTTGAGAAAGATCAAGAATGGGCTGGTCAAATTGAAGAAATTATGTTGGCTTCCAAGGTAGAATACTTTAATGCAACTCGTGCTAAGGTTGATACCAAGCCTAGAGAAATGAATAATGTCGACCTGTATCAAGATCCTATAATATATATATATATATATAAATCAAAGCCTTGATTAGGTGACAACTAAAATCATGCATACCTAAGACGCTCTTCAAAATAAGATGGCCATATTGGAAAGGGAAAGGGATCAACCACAAAATTTTCCTCCTAGACTCCAATACAATAGAAATCCTCAACCTATATGAAACCAAGGGTGGAATATAAATAGATCTCCTCCTAAGAAAATAGTTCCTAGAACCAATTATCGTCCTAATATGGTTAACCAAGAAGGAATCCCTTGGTGTTTTCTTTGTAAAGAGTCACATACAGAATGATACTACCCTCTAAACCAAGAGTATGAACAAAATGAAGATCATGGTAGTTATGAACATATGAATATTATTGAATATCTGTATTCTATCTATACCATACCTCATGAAACCTATATTATAACTGGTGAGAAAATGAAACTAATTAAGAAAAATATTTTTCATACCGCTAGAATAGCTAGGTTGGAGATGTTGAATGACATGGATGAAGAGTCTACGAATAAACTTAGAAAAGAAAAGTACTTGCAATATACTAGAAGAAACAAAGCACCTGAAGCTTCACAAACCAATGACTCGGAATTTCCTATAAGAAAGTGTAGTAGATACCCTTTACCACTGGACCAATCCTACTCCTCCATAAACATCACATAAGAATGATGATGTGCAATTGAATGTTGATGTGACAAATGTGTTAACTAAATTCATTGTTATTGTTCCTCTCTCAAAATTAATCAATATCCCTTCACAAATGGATAAGGTAAAAAAATTCTTAAGTATTGAAGATGAACTTGAGGACCCTCCTATTGTCTTGCAAACCATGAATTATGATATATAGAATGGATGGAATGCACCTTTCTTTATCACCTTGGTAGTCAATAACCTCCTTCTTCATAATTATATGTTAAATTTTTGAGATTCCACCAATGTGATGTATTTAAATGTCATGAACCAATTGGGTTTGAAAACCACAATACCATATAGGAATCTATGTGGTATTGATTCAAGAGAAATTAAGGTTTGTGGTCTAATTAAGTATTTGAAGGTTCATATAGTTGCATATCCAGATCTCTCTCTCTTAATGGATGTTGTAGTCATAGATGTTCCTGATGCTTGGGGAATGTTATTGTCTAGAAAATGGGTTGCAACTTTAAGGGGTGACATTCAAATGGATCTATATTATGCAACCATCCTAACCTATGGGGGATCCATTTTCACTCTTTATAGACATCCCATTGCAAGATACCAAGTAGAAGATCCTAAATACCCTATGAATGAGTTAATGTGTGTATGAAGGATTTGGTAACTTGTGTTTTTTTTCAAATTTAGTAGTACCTAGGGCCATGATGGTGTTTGGGCTATGTATTTTGATGGTTCCCATTATAGGATAGGGGATGGTGATGGGAATGTATTTGTTTCTCCTAAATCTATACCCACATTTTTTCTTATATGGTCGAGTTTGATTGTACTAATAACATTTTCAAATATGAAGCCTTGTGCTTGGGATTAGATTTAGCCTTATATATGAAGATTAAATGTCTAAATATAATTGGGGATTTTGATCTTATTGTCTCACAAATAAAAAATGTGTTTGTTGCTAAGAATGAAAGGTTAAGAAGATATATAAACATAGTATTAGACACCATAGAACTCTTTGATGCATTTGAAATTAAAGCAGTTCCAAGAGAGAAAAATGTTGTCGTTGATGCATGAGAAATAGAAGCATCCACTTTGCAACCTTGATAAAAAATGTTCAATGATGCATGTAAACTGGATGTAATTTTTAGACCATTCATTCTCGATAATCTTGAACATTGGAATTTTTTTAACAATGATGCCCATTTTCTTCGTTTTCTACATAGTTTGACTAAATTCTTAGAAAACCAATTAAATTGGCAAACTGAAAGTAAAGAATTGGAAATTAAAGATACAATTGATTGCTTCTACCCAATACTTTAGACTTAATCCCTTAGATTGGATCATACAATTAGCCATTTCTTTTAATGTGCAATTCTTTCTCTCAGCAGCACCATTTTGTTGTGGTGTATATGAAATAGTGTGTTGCATTTGGATGCCCCGTGTAGTGCAGTAACTTGTAAAATTATTGTTCACATATTCACCTCCATTATCTGTTCTTAACTTTTGAATTTGATGTCCAAATTTCTTTTCTACAAGGGCCTTGTAGGCCAAAAACTTGTCAAAAACTTCGCTCTTAAGTTTTAAGAAGTAAACCCAAGTACGTCTGGAAAAGTCATCAATGAAAGTTAAGAAATAATTGCACCCAGAAAAACAAGGAGAATAAAGTGGACCAAAAAAATCACTATGAACAAGTTGCAAAGGGATCGAGGTGTGCCAAGAGGAACATTTGGAAAAATTGTCCCGATGATGTTTATTGAGAACACAACTGGCAAAAACACCATCTCTGCATGAAACGAGAGGAAGACCAATCACCATATGTTGATTACATAGTTGTTTTAATGAGCGATAGTTTAGATGACCAAACCGCTCATGCCAATGTTTGCTCAAGTCATCACTATGAGCAACAAAAACTAATAAAAAAGATGATGACCCAAAATTTTCAAACTTGTACAACCTAGTAATATCATCAACAATTCCAGTTGCAAGAACATGCTTAGGATCTTTTAGATCCTTGATTACAACTTGGTGAGGTGAAAACTCTACGGTTTTACCTTCACCTGAATGAGTGATTTGATATACTGATAGAAGGTTACAAGAAAGACTTGGAACACATAATACATCATTGAAATGACCATTATCTACTTGAACTGTTCCAGATCCTACAACACTAAGAGATCTATCATCACCAACAAATATTTTCTTGGTGCTACATTCATTTAGAGAAGAAAATATGTCTTTATCCTTAGCCATATGATAATATGCTCCAGAATCAATAATCCACTCATCAAAAGAAGAAGTAGAAGTTGTACTGAAGGAGAAACCAGAAGCAAAAAGTGCATGCCCATGAGAAGAAGAAGAAGAATTAAAATCAATATTGATGTTGTGCTTCTTCATTGTTGCTTCTAAAGCTGCCATCTTCTTGAAACATTTGGACTCATCGTGACCATATTTATCACAAAAGGTGCAATGTCTGCCAATCTTCTTATTTTTATATTTTTCTCCTTTGTCACCATTAGGAGTTGAAGTTGTCTGAGCGAGTTTGGTACCCTTATGTTTCTTGTTGTTGTAGTGAGGATGTTGCTTCTTCGGATACTTGGGTTTATCTTTCTTGTGGGCAACTAAGGCTTTGTTGGAGGTACCTGTAGTGCTATTCACTCCAAGTTGTACCTCGAATGAAACCAAAAACATTCCTGAATGAAACAAGTTCTCCAAAAGAAATGGAATAGTCCTATCAACCCAAAAATGTACAAAAAATGGTATAAAATGGAGATGATGCAACTCATCTTCATGATTTTGATCTACAACAGGAGCGAGTATTCAAACAGGCTCTGATGCCATGTTCGAAAACACAGGTATTCCAACAGAGGACGAACACGTTCAATAACCACTCACACAACCAGATCAAAGATCACCACACTGATGTTTTGACATGGTAAAATCCCTATGGGGAAACATCCATGACCCTAGCCAACATGGCCACTTGGAGCAGTTTATTAATGCAAAAGAAAAAGATTACAGAGAGATTTTTACAAGAGAGTTTCTCACAATCAATCATCGAAAAATGACTCTCCATTCTATTTAAATAGAGATCATGGACCAATCAGGTGTTAATCCACAGATAAATGGTCATTAAGATCGAGGAGAATATGAACCGTCGGATCACTCTATGTCGGGAACATATCGTGACCATCGGATTTCCTAACTACAAATGCATACTAATGCATACTAAAGAAACACACTAAGAAACACACTTTTACCTAACAACGCATTAGACCAAGTAGATCTTAACTAACTCCTAAGTGTCTAAATATCCTAACAAAATACTTATCTCCTCTTTTTGGGGTGGAATAGATGTTCTCATATAATCTTTCATGTACATGTAGAAAACACAAATCTGCACATTTATTAAGTAATTCTTCAAAAACCATTTAAATCTTTCATCTTTCTACATGGTACGTATTCATATTACATATAATCAAATGCTCTTTGAAATATGCCTTTGTCATGATCTAGACATAAGTGATATCATGCACGTACATAGCTTATTTGTAAATCTACAAATGTTGGTTTTTGTGGTTAGTAAGAAATTAGTTAAGAGTTTGGAAATAACCCAAGAAGGAATTCACTTTGTTGTATGCAAAAAACACAAATCTACATATTATGCCATTCTCGGACAAGAGGGAAAGGAATGCAATCGAAGAAAATTTAGAAACCTCCCATTTTCTAATGTGGGATAGAGTCTGTTCTCAAATAATCAAATGCTCAAGTTCAAAATAGATTTAGCCTTATATATGAAGATTAAATGTCTAAATATAATTGGGGATTTTGATCTTATTGTCTCACAAATAAAAAATGTGTTTGTTGCTAAGAATGAAAG
Source organism: Picea engelmannii (assembly GCA_009831015.1). Taxonomy (NCBI): domain Eukaryota; kingdom Viridiplantae; phylum Streptophyta; class Pinopsida; order Pinales; family Pinaceae; genus Picea; species Picea engelmannii. The sequence goes on along the minus strand of ML788210.1, from coordinate 319,736 downwards.
GTTAAGAAGATATATAAACATAGTATTAGACACCATATAACTCTTTGATGCATTTGAAATTAAAGCAGTTCCAAGAGAGAAAAATGTTGTCATTGATGCATGAGAAATATAAGCATCCACTTTGCAACCTTGATAAAAAATGTTCCATGATGCATGTAAACTGGACGTAATTTTTAGACCATTCATTCTCGATAATCTTGAACATTGGAATTTTTTTAACAATGATGCCCATTTTCTTCGTTTTCTACATAGTTTGACTAAATTCTTAGAAAACCAAGTAAATTGGCAAATTGAAAGTAAAGAATTGGAAATTAAAGATACAATTGATTGCTTCTACCCAATACTTTAGACTTAATCCCTTAGATTGGATCATACAATTAGCCATTTATTTTAATGTGCAATTCTTTCTCTCAACAACACCATTTTGTTGTGGTGTATATGAAACAATGTGTTGCATTTGGATGCCCTGTGTAGTGCAGTAACTTGTAAAATTATTGTTCACATATTCACCTCCATTATCTGTTCTTAACTTTTGAATTTGATGTCCAAATTTATTTTCTACAAGGGCCTTGTAGGCCAAAAACTTGTCAAGAAATTCGCTCTTAAGTTTTAAGAAGTAAACCCAAGTACGTCTGGAAAATTCATCAGTGAAAGTTAAGAAATAATTGCACCCAGAAAAATAAGGAGAATAAAGTGGACCAAAAAAATCACTATGAACAAGTTGCAAAGGGATCGAGGCGTGCCAAGAGGAACGTTTGGAAAAATTGTCTCGATGATGTTTGTTGAGAACACAACTGGCAAAAACACCATCTCTGCATGAAACGAGAGGAAGACCAATCACCATATGTTGATTACATAGTTGTTTTAATGAGCGATAGTTTAGATGACCAAACCACTCATGCCAATGTTTGCTCAAGTCATCACTATGAGCAACAAAAACTAATCAAAAAGATGATGACCCAAAGTTTTCAAACTTGTACAACCTGGTAATATCATCAACAATTCCAGTTGCAAGAACATGCTTAGGATCTTTTAGATCCTTGATTACAACTTGGTGAGGTGAAAACTCTACGGTTTTACCTTCACTTGAATGAGTGATTTGATATACTGATAGAAGGTTACAAGAAAGACTTGGAACGCATAATACATCATTGAAATGACCATTATCTACTTGAACTGTTCCAAATCCTACAACACTAAGAGATCTATCATCACCAACAAATATTTTATTGGTGTTACATTCATTTAGAGAAGAAAATATGTCTTTATCCTTAGCCATATGATAATATGCTCTAGAATCAATAATCCACTCATCAAAAGAAGAAGTAGAAGTTGTACTGAAGGAGAAACCAGAAGTAGAAAGTGCATGTCCATGAGAAGAAGAAGAAGAAGTAGAATCAATAATGATGTTGTGCTTCTTCATTGTTGCTTCTAAAGCTGCCATCTTCTTGAAACATTTGGACTCATCATGACCATATTTATAACAAAAGTTGCAATGTCTGCCAATCTTCTTATTTTTATATTTTTCTCCTTTGTCACCATTAGGAGTTGAAGTCGTTTGAGTGAGTTTGGTACCCTTATGTTGCTTGTTTTTGTATCAAGGATGTTGCTTCTTGGGATACTTGGGTTTATCTTTTTGGTGGGAAACTAAGGCTTTGTTGGAGGTACCTGTAGTGCTATTCACTCCAAGTTGTACCTCGAATGAAATGAAAAACGTTCCTGAATGAAACAAGTGCTCCAAAAGCAATGGAATAGTCCTAGCAGCCCAAAAATGTACAAAAAATGGTATAAAATGGAGATGATGAAACTCATCTTCATGATTTTGATCTACAACAGGAGCGAGTATTCAAACAGGCTCTGATGCCATGTTTGACAGCATAGGTATTCCAACAGAGGACGAACACATTCAATAACCATTCACACAACCAGATCAAATATCACCACACTAATGTTTTGACATGGTAAAATCCCTATGGGGAAACATCCACGACCCTAGCCAACGTGGCCACTTGGAGCAGTTTATTAATGCAAAAGAAAAAGATTACAGAGAGATTTTTACAAGAGAGTTTCTCACAATCAATCATCGAAAAATGACTCTCCATTCTATTTAAATAGAGATCATGGACCAATCGGGTGTTAATCCACAGATAAATGGTCGTTAAGATCGAGGAGAATATGAACCGTTGGATCACTCTATGTTGGGAACATATCGTGACCATCAGATTTCCTAACTACAAATGCATACTAAAGAAACACACTTTTAACTAACAACGCATTAGACCAAGTAGATCTTAACTAACTCCTAAGTGTCTAAATGTCCTAACAAAATACTTATCTCCTCTTTCTACGGTGAAATAGATGTTCTCATATAATCTTTCATGTACATGTAGAAAACACAAATCTGCACATTTATTAAGTAATTCTTCAAAAACCATTTAAATCTTTCATCTTTCTATATGGTATGTATTCATATTACATATAATCAAATGCTCTTTGAAATATGCCTTTGTCATGATCTAGACATAAGTGAGATCATGCACATACATAGCTTATTTGTAAATCTACAAATGTTGGTTTTTGTGGTTAGTAAGAAATTAGTTAAGAGTTTGGAAATAACCCAAGAAGGAATTCACTTTGTTGTATGCAAAAAACACAAATCTACATATTATGCCATTCTTGGACAAGAGGGAAAGGAATTCAATCGAAGAAAATTTAGAAACCTCCCATTTTCTAATGTGGGATAGAGTATGTTCTCAAATAATCAAATGCTCAAGTTCAAAATTAGGTCTGCATCATGATATAAACATAAATAAGATTGAATGTACCATTTTAAACGACGATAATCTTATATAGGAGTTCTATATATTTCAAAATAATTGATCAAAGCATTGAAAATTTATATAGAAAATAGTTGAGTAACCCTAGGAATATGAAAGGCTAAACTAAAAATTTGATCAAACAAAAATTTGAAAAAAGTAAAAAAAGTAAGCATATTCAACAAAAATAAGCTTGAACACTTATGTAGAAAAGGCCCAACATAAAAAAAATTAAAACTCACTAATGTGCAATGTACATGTATTTAAAAATCATCATGAATAGACGCATCCTTCCCAGGTATGGATGCACCCTCCTCAATCTCAATCTCCCCCACTCTCTTCTCCACAATCTATTCAAGCACACTCTCATGCACTCTCTTCTCCACATTTCCCTATAACACATTTGAAATTTGTACATTTGAAAATTAAATTTAAATGATTTTAACACATTAAATTGTAGTTTTAAATTTGGAAACATGTAATACATGTGATGTGCCAACCTGAATATCAATAAATTATACCCACCATGCCCTAAGATTCAATAAATTATATATTGTTTAAGACATTTTTCTTTTAAATTAATAATTTAAATGACATCACAATCTTCATATATAACTAAATTTGTTTTCAACATGCACTGATACCTGTGAACTCCCACCCTCTTCAAACTCACCCTATGAGAATTAGGACAAGCCTGCCCAAGTAGTAGGAGATGATATAGGGATTTGTGAACGAGACAACTAAGAACTAAATCTAGGATTCAATGTGTTCACATTTATACAAAAACATAAATTTCATGTTGTTGATTATTCAAAAGATTGGAGATTGGAAAACTAAAGTGCTCATATGTGGATATCAGAAAACACATACTTGATTCAACCCATCCAAATTTAAACTCATGGAATCAAGTCCCCTATTTACTAGAGATTCATTTAACATATGACCAAGCTGCATTTAATGACGATAACAACTCAATTATTTTTAAAGATACAATGATATGTATCTAAATCTAGAACTATAAGAAAACTATCCTCAAATGCATAAAAAAATTACTAACTATAACACATACCAATCTGATGTTCGGTTCATCATTCTAAATTAACACCTTCCAACCATTACGAATTTTTTTTGCATACTCAAGATATTCTATTGACATGGTATCTATCTCCACATCTGTTTTGTAAACAAAATTTGCTCGAGAATTGGCTTCCGCTCTTTGATGGTTCAAACCAACATCAACACCATAAAAAATTGATTCCAAAATTTCCCCGATTTCATTCCTACCCTCCTTGCCAATATCCGATGTAGTTTGCAACTCTGAATGTGAGGCGAATGCCCCTGTTGGACGAGATACTAAAGGTCGTGGGGGCCTTTGTAATGTTGCATTTTGATATGCCCCTTTCCGATCATATGTCTGTCCTTTACCAACCCCGTAATAATTGGACGGTAGGATGGTATAATCAGGGTGCATGTCCATGAAAAAGTCTTCATAAAAGTGTCTAGCAAAGTAATGTGTAACCTCATCATTCCACGACAACTTCCCATATGCTGCCAAAAATCTATTATAAATATGTCCTGCTATATTAGGGTGCTTAAAATATTGCACCTTCAACATCTTTCGCTTTGGCCCCTCTTTGAATTTGAACATAGAAATTGCATCTTCTTTTGAAACTCTACTTTTTACTATGTCCCATCACCTCTGGCTTTCATCTCCTCATCAAATCAATAAAACTATCAATTTTTATCCCCATCTTTTAATATGCATCCATAAAGTTCTCCAATGAATGCAAAACAAGCTCCAAGCTTTGCTTACTCTCTTGTGGGAGATCCAAGCTCAAATCATTTTCTAGCCTACTTTTAACACCTAAGCATCGTTCGAGGGTCATTTCTTCAGTAAACCCTTCCCAATTAAGCTCATCACCAACATCTAAGGGATAAATGGACGTAGGAATGCAATCTTTTGTTTCTGGATAATGCCCCCTAAATCCACCTTCACCCTCTTCACCAACATTGCATTCTTCATGATACCCACTCTCTCTTTCATTATCTCCCCTCACATTAAACTCATCCTCTGCACATACACATTTGAAAGTAATTACAACATTTAACAAAAACATAATTTAACATAAAAAAAAATAAAAAAATAAAAACATATACACACACACACATACACACAAAAATACAAAAAAAAATAAAAATACCAAATATATTTTCTTGTCGTGATGTATTCCCTACATTCTCCGGTGTTGGACTATTAATGTTCAACCTATCTAAGAAAGATGCATCCATAACACTATTTTGAGCACATTCTCGGGATGATCTATCCACATATTCATTTGATAATCTCCTCCTCTGACTAGATTGTTGTTGGTCACTTAGAGTCTTAGTCAAAGAAGGGGTTCCTCTTCTTCCTTCTTTGGATAGCCTAGAGCATTTGCAAGGAATTTTTGGAGACTCTTGTATCGACATCTTGCCTTGATATATATCCTTTGAAAATTCATGAATATGAAGGTTTATAAGTTACAGAAACATAAAATGGAAATATAATTTATAAAACAACTTGAAGGCATTTAAGCATTTATAACAACTTCAAAGCATCAAAGACATATATTGAAAAAAATAGAACAACTATATTTTTTACTATGATGCTATATATAATGAACATGAAAATATTTAAATATACAAAACATGTAACATGTAGAAGATAATATTTATTTGTGTAAATTGTAGAAGGTAGTTTTTAAGATAATCTATGTGTAACATGTTAAAATTTAAGGGAAAAAAATATAGCTAGTTAAGAAAGAAATATTGATTTTAATTTCTAAACATTAGCTACTTGTATGTTACAATCAACAAGACATTAAAACTTTTGATCCATAATTTGGTAGCCTAAAAACAATCATTGACAAAACATTTACTTAACTAAAACAAGAAGCAATATTACATGATATGTTGTTGCTATCCTCTTATATATATGCTTAGAAAAAGCTTCAAGGGATCATTAATCAAACCCTTAGGGAAGATCTCATCATGACACTTGGAACAAATTTCCAAGAAGAACATTTCGGGTAAAATATAAAAAGACTAACCAAAAACATACATAGGTGGCACCAACAATAAAAGAGGACACCAAAAAAATACACATGGTGGCATTAGCAAGGAGATGAGGAGAGAGACACCAACAAAAAAATGAGGGAAACACCAGCAAGGAGAACCAGAAACCCCAAACAACAACCAAGAAGAGACCTACGGAAATATGGAAAAGACCCTTAGGGGTTAGCGACAACAAGAGGTTGGAGAGGTAATCCCACTGTGGCTTAATACACCAATAATAACGATCCTAGAGGGGTCACAACCACTCAATTAAATAATTAAACAATTTAAACAAATACTATTTTATAACATAAAATATTAATTGTTAAATCATAAAAATCAACAAGAAAAAAAAAGTCAAGGAGAGGGGATCCAAAGTCAAGTGGCTAACTTTCTTTAGGAAGAAGCAAAGAACAAAACCAAAAACCCACAAAACAATTAATGGGGGCGTAACTCAAGCAAGGGGGGTTTCAAGACAAAGTCGACAAGGTAACTTCTTCTTTAATGGTAGAATGTCCACATGATTCTCATGATATAACTTATAAGCTTTTATCATCCCAACATACGAGGAATATCAATGATGTGATCATGCCCTTCTTAATTGCTCCTAGGTCTCATGGACCATCCCGGGAGAGAAGAGGGTCACATATTATCTCGGCTTGGTACTTAACCAAGAAACAAAATAAACCAAAAACAAAAAACCCACACAAAAATTAACTATATGAGTGGTTTCTAGATTTTTCACAGACAAATACATAGAAAAATGAAAGTAAGAGAATCATTTTGAAGTCATTCAAGTAATTAATACAAGATATTGCACATATTTGGGCATGTCCCTGTACATGGACAGGGCCGAATTCGACCCTGCCAACCTCCTAAAACAAAAACTATAAATAACTAAAAAATTATTTAACTGGGAAAAGGGATATATTTAACTGGGAAAAGGGATATATATGGAAAAAAATTGTGCATGTCCCTATACATGGACATGGCCGAATTCGGCCCTGTCAACCCCCTAAAACACAAACTGTAAAGCTACTAAAAATTTATACGTCAAAATAAAATAAAACAAGTGCAAGTGTTGCATGGCAGTAGTCTCGATCAAGAAAATTTAAAGCTATATAAGAATTATGTAAGATAAAAAGATTTGAGACTGGATATCCTTGTTGTGTAAGTTCATTGTTATTGATAAAACCAAAACCATTTTGAAGAAAAGTTGAAATTCAGGAAAAAAATTAAAAAATAAATATAGATTATTGTGAAATTATAAATTGGGGTTGAATATTAAAATAAGGCATGTCCATGTACATGGATAGGGTTGAATTCGACCCTGTCAACCTCCTAAAACACAAACTGTAAAACTACTAAAAAATTATACATCAAAATAAAATAAAACAAGTGCAAGTGTTGCATGGTAGTAGTTGCTATCAAGAAAATTTAAATTTGTGCAAGAATTATGTAAAAAAAAATATTTGAGACTGCATATCCTTGTTATGTAAGTTCATTGTTATTGATAAAACCAAAACCATTTTGAAGCAAAGTTGAAATTCAAGAAAAATTAAAAAAACAAATATAGATTATTGTGAAATTTTAAATTGGGGTTGAATATTAAAATCGGGCATGTCCCTATACATGCACAGGGCCAAATTTGGCCCTGTCAACCTCCTAAAACACAAACTATAAAAATACTAAAAAAGTATACATCAAAATAAAATAAAACAAGAGTAAGTGTTGCCACTATGGATTCTCAACAATTATGGCTTCTCAACAATTAAGGTGTATGTTGTATCAATAATGAAATTAAGCATTAGGTTGAAACATTAGGTTGTCAATATACTTCTACATTAATATTGTATGGATATGATTGGATCTAGGTCCCTATGTAGGACTATATGATAATTAAGGCTTCGGTGCCCAATTTAGCACACTTGGTGTTCTTATGGAAGTAACTGACAAGGGACCTCTGGTGTTTTCTAGATGGGCATTGAAGATTTAAAGATGTGGATGAAAGCAATGTTGTCATTTAGTTGCCTAAAATGATGATGATCATGTAAGTTGACCGACTGTACTGAATGGCTAGGTGATTTTTATTTTTTTATAATATAGGAATGGATATGAGAAATATACTACTTTGTCAGATTTATAATGGATTGGTGAGTTGTAATGTCCACATACATATCTTTTAATGATGATTTGAATAAAACAATGGTTTATGGAGAGCAAGTGCCTTTGGAATCAATGAGGTATGCCTTTGGAATTATTAGTAGTAGTAATTGTTATTTTACATTTCAAGGACTAAAGTAATTGTTTTGTCATTTTTTGTTTTAATTTTAACCTTTTTTTTCCACTTGATTTGTTGTAATTTTATTTTTTTCCCTATTGATTTGTCCTAATTTTAGTTTTTCTCCTCTACGATATTTTTTTTTACTCAATTGATTTGTCTGGATTCCACTACTCCTCTTCACGATTTAAGGTATGGTTTATAATGAATTAAAAATAATAATAAAAATAATAATAATGAAGTGTTTAAGACTTTAAGGTAAAAGTGGAAATTAAATATATATAAATTTAAGGTAAAAGTGGAAATTAAATACATGGACAGGGGAAAATTCGGCCATGTCCCTGTACATGGACATGGTCAAATTCACGTATGTCCCTGTCCATGTATAGGAACATGCCCCAATTCATAAAGTATTGATGAAATATTAAAACATAAAATGAAATAGTTTATCAATATTTGTTTAATGGTGCCTTGTGCTCTACAACCCTAGCTCTCTACAACCCTAGCGCTCTGTAACAACGAAGTTTTTGATGCGTGCCCTGACACCAGAGATCTGTCACTAAAGTCCAAGCTCGGAAGGTGAAAACGTCACGAGGTCACTGCACACCCACAATGAGTTCGGGAGAGGGGGGGAAACCCCCCTCATACAACGACATCACCGCCAACGACAAAAACAGACTCCGTGCTAAGAACCCTACCTTTGAGCCACCGACGCACCTGCGAGATCAACTCTTCATCCAAGAACAAGGACCCAGAAAAGAAATGGAGCTAGAACCTAGCACATCTCATCCAAAAGCTTCCAAAGGATGGGAACCAGGCAAGTGTATACTGCAAATGGACAAACCCCCACATTATCACATCAAATCAAGATGGGTAGGGGAGCAGACTCAGTTCATAGTGGATCATGCATTGATCGAAAATTTTTTGGGCCTTTGGCCGATCGAACGTGATCTTACACGCTGGATCAAGGTCTAGTGGAACCCCAAAGGCAATTATGAAGTCCAACTCAGTTCCAAGGGTTTTTTCACAATAATCTTGTACAACCTCGAAGACAAGGAAAAAATCTTCGACAATGGACCGTACTTCTATAATTCAGTGGGACTGTTTCTGAGATTTTGGATAGACAGATTCAACCCGGAGAAGGAGGACTTTACAAGAGCACCAATATGGATTCGTCTGTACTCATTGCCCCAGGAATTCTGGCTGGAATAAATACTCATGGGCATCGGAAACACCATGGGACGATACGTCAAAGCTTTGGAGGCTACAAAGATGAGAAAGTACACCTCATACGCCTGCATCTGCATCTATATGGACATCTCAAAGGCCCTTCCAGGATCTATCATACTAGAATATCAGGATGATGAATGGAACCAAACAATCAATTACAAGAACATACCCTTTCGTTGTAGGAAGTTCCACGAGCATGACCACCTATTCAGAGACTACCCTCTGAACGCTACAACCACCAAGATTAACAAAATCAAGCAAAAGGATGGCTTCGCCAATGTCATAGGCAGGCGGAAAAACCCATCAAGGAAACAGAACCAGAGCACGATTCCAAAGATACCAACTAAAAAATCCTATGACATTTTGAATCAACTGCCAGAAGAATAGGAAATACAGAACCCCCATCAAGCAAAAATGCATGCGAAGGGAAAAAGCACCAAAGCGCCAAATACAACCCAATCAAAGGAAACAACCCATGCAACACAAACAGGCACAGACGGAGATACCACCATGCTCATGGATGAAACGGATCTGGCGGACATAGATCTAGAAAAGCTGGAGGAAGCCCTCAATCAAAAAGACCCGCAACATATCCCGGTATATCAGCTCTGCAAAGTTCATAAAGTGTTCACCAACTCCACAGTGGGATCTATAGCTAGACTAGGTATTACGATAGATCCAGGATCAGAACCCAAGAGAGTAACCAAGGAAAACAAGAGAAGGGGATGCAAAATAGCCCATCAACTTATTAAAGAGGCAGGGCACCTGATGATCAACTCAAGCTAGATACAGAGGTTATCGGAGGGATACCTCCACCCCCCTCCACCTTCCTCATGATGAAGACAATTACTTGGAATATTAGAGGGCTCAATGGTAGATCCAAGCAGAGGATCCTCCGAGAGTGTATTAAAGCTAAAAACCCGGATGTCCTTCTTCTGCAAGAAACTAAGTGTGCAGGCCAGGAAGCTAAAAATATCTTCCGACGCAGCTGGAGAGGCTGCGATTTCTTTTACCAAGATTCAGTGGGAGCCTCCGGAGGACTAGCCATTCTCTGGAATCCAAACACAGTCTCTCTGCAACAACCCTTCTCCACGACTGACACTCTAACATATTACTTGACAGTCACAGGATCCACAAAGGAAGGAGCCATCATGAATGTCTACGGTTTGTAGAAAGCCCAAGAAAAGGAGAGCTTCATGCAAATTCTACAGCATGTCAAAACTCTTTTACATACGCCACACTGGATCGTTGACGACGACTTCAATATGATCCTGACACCGGGAGAGAAAACTGGAGGAACAAAATGGCTGGAGCAGGACAGTGGTAAGTTCAAAACCCTAATAGAGCAACTAAACATGGTTGACATGGAAACCGGAAATGGAATATTTACTTGGTCCAATAGAAGAATAGGACACCAACATGTAGCCTGCAGATTAGATCGCTTTCTCGTTGTTGAATCCCTTCTTGAGAGTGAGCAGGCAATGGAAGAAAACATAATGCCAAAATCAGGGTCGGACCACTGGCTTATTGCCTTCTTCCTGGGCCCGAGTATCACCCCCAGACCCAAACCCTTCCGCTTTGAAAAGTTCTGGCTCTCCCACCCAAACTTCCACCAGCTGGCTCACACTTGGTGGGCCCAGGCGGAAATAGATCATGGTACTCACATGTATAAATTCCAGCAGTGCCTCAAGAACTTCAAGCAACAATTGAAGATATGGAACAAATCCACTTTTGGAAATATCTTCCAAAGGCAGAAGGAGATCGAGTGCAAACTCGAAGACCTACAATGAACCTTCATCTTAGGAAGCAGAACTCCAGACCTAGTGAAGGAAGAGGAGCAACTACAAGCAGAAATGGAGGTATGCAGAGAATAAGAAGAAATCCTTTGGAGGAAAAAATCCAGGGTTCAATGGCTTAAATAAGGGGAGAAAAACATAAAATTCTTTCACAGAGCGATGACACATCGAAGATACATCAATTGAATCACCCAATTGGAGGATGCTCAAGAAATACCCATAAGAGATCATGACCAAATCACGAAGGAACTCAACTCTTATTACAAAAATCTCCTCACAGAGACCAATATCAATAGGGAAGAAGCAATCCAGAAAATAACCAAGCACATACCCCCATTGATTACCCTTGAGCAGAACAGAGCACTACTAAGGCCAATCACTCAGATGGAAGTGGACACGGCAGTAAAGGAAATGCCCCCAGGGAAAGCACCAGGTCCGGATGGCTTCACCACGGATTTTTCCATCACTGCTAGGACATGATCAAGGAAGACGTCTGGTTGGTGGTAGAAGAATCAAGAACCTCTGGACAAGTGCTCTCTGCACTCAATGCAATGTTCATCACTCTAATCCCTAAGGAGGAGCGTGTCACTCACCCAAAGAAGTTCAGACCAATCTCCCTCTGCAATGTCATATATAAAATAATCACAAAGGTTATTGCTAATCGCCTCAAGCCGCTCCTACCTTTCATTATCTCCAAAGAGCAATCCGGCTACGTAGAAGGGCGACAAATCATGGACAGTGTCATTCTAGCCAATGAGGTGATCCACTCTCTGAAAGTGAGCAAAACACTAGGTATTCTTATCAAACTCGATCTCTCAAAAGCTTTCGATAGATTAAGCTAGCAATACTTGCGATCAATGCTGGAGTCCTTTGGCTTTGATAAAATCTGGGTCAACTGGGTTCTTAATCTCACCTCCTCAGCTTTTTTTTCCATTCTAGTCAACGGGACACCCTCCCAGCCCTTCCATTCCACCAAGGGAATCAGACAAGGAGATCCTCTCTCACCCTTCCTCTTTGTTCTTATGGCAGAAGGACTAGGTCACTATCTCAAAGCAGTGGTTCTTGAAGGATCCCCCAAAGGGCTTCCCCTTCATAACCTCCACTCGGTGCCCTCGCATAGCCAACTTGTCAACGACACCTTACTTATGAACACCCCTATTGTCTGAGAGGCTACAAAGCTCAACTCAATTCTCTCTAATTTCACAGAAGCCTCAAGCATGCTTCTAAACCTGGACAAATCCAAACTCTACTTTTTCAACATGCCGACCACGGTTCAAAATCATCTTTCAAGACTTCTAGGCATCTCTAAAAGCTCCCTTCCTTCCATTTACCTTGGCATACCCCTCATTGGAGAGCCAACGCGATCCATCTCATGGGACAACCTGCTCCTATCTATTGCCAACAGGCTGAATAACTGGACCTTTAGATCTCTAAATATTGCTGCCAGACTGGTACTTCTCAAGTCAGTCCTACAAGCTCTGCCCACCTACCTCTTCACTGCTCTGGCAGTTCCCATTTCAGTCATTCAGGCAATCAGGAGCCTCCAACGGAATTTCCTGTGGCAGGGACACCAAAACAATAAAAAGTGGGCATTAGTTGGATGGGATAAACTTTGTAAACCCAAAAAGTTTGGAGGGCTGGGACTACGTGATCTGGGAAATCTTAATCAGGTCATGGGGGCCAAAATGTGGTGGAGATGGCTGCAACATCCGATAGAACTTTGGGCGCAAATCTGGAAACAAAAGTATGCCTCGAACACACAGCCTGACCAATTAATTAGATTCAATGAACATATCTAGGGATCCAATATATGGAACAAAGCCTGGGAAAATCGCCCTCTTATCCAGAAGCATGCTTTCTGGGAAGTGAGAAATGGGGAAAGTGCACTCTTCTGGCAAGACTCATGGCAACAACTACCCCCTCTCAATGACTTGGAAAGCCTCAATCCTCTCAAACAAAGGTTACATCCCAATATCTTCAGGAAAGTTAAAGACCTCTGGATTCCAACTTATAGAAGCCAACCCCGGAGATAGTGGAAAATAGAGCGAACAAAATTACAGCTCACGGATGATATCGACCTTCTACCCTATCAAGAATGTGCACTGCATCGAAAAATTCCAATCAAAGAGGGACCAAACATCCTCCGATGGGGCCACTCTATAACAGGTATCTTCTTAGTTAATGAAGCATACTACCTATAGGGAAACTACCACAACCAAAGCCCCGAAATAATCTGGAGTAAAATCTGGCAAAGCTTTCTTTGGCCCAAAGTATCCATTTTTCTTTGGCTCATAGCTCAAAATCGTATCCTCACGTGGGACAGTATTTTAAAGAAAGGCTTTATAGGTCCCTCCAGATGTACCCTATGTCAAAAAAGAGAGGAAACCATGGAACATATCTTCAACAATTGCCACTACAGTCAATAGATCTGGGATTGGGGGGTCCAAGACATGAAATGCTCCAACCGAAACCGAGGTAGCATCAAGGACACACTCGCTAATTGGGAGACAATCTCCTTCCATAATCCAATTCTCCAACGCATCTGGAAGTTGCTCTCAGGATTCACCTTATGGGCAATTTCGAAAGAGAGAAATAAAAAAATCTTCCACTCAAAAACTTCCCTTCCCACTATTACGTGGGAGAGGGTTAAGAAGCTAATCCGAGAAACAGTCCATAGTAAATCTTGGCACCACAAAGACTTGTAATGTGTTCCAGAGGAGGAAAACATACTTAGAAGCTGGGACATGAAAATTCGCGTGCAAACTCAGGTGAAGACTAAAGGCAGACGAGCCAACGACCCCACGATATGGACCCCACCTCCATCAGGCTTCATCAAGCTAAACTTCGATGGGGCCTCCAGGGGAAACCCTAGACCAACAGGTTTTGGCACTGTCCTTCAGAACCACACTGGTGGGATCATTCACCTGATGGTTGGCTTTTTGGGTGAGAATACAAACAATGTTGCGGAGCTCATAAGCCTTGTCAGGGGCCTCCATGTTGCCATTCAAAACCATTACCATCAGGTCATCATTGAGGGAGATTCCCAAATTATCATCCAACTCATCTCCAAAATTCTGCATGGCGAACATCCTAGGTGAATCTCCCCTAGCTGGAGACTCTTAGGCCTTCTGGAGGATTTTGGAGATCTCATCCACCCCAACCTCACTTTAATCCCTTCTCATGTGAAATGAGAAGCAAACAAAGTAGCGGATCACCTGGCTAATACTGGCGTTGATACAAAGTCAGAACTCATCCATTTGCAAGCCCATCTCTTTGATGATACAGATCTCTCAAGGTGATGCAGAGACCTTGTGAATAGAGACTCCTCAGCCCCAGATGGGGTGACACGCGGTGACGCCTTGCCACATGGCTCAGCATCATGCCACAACTTAAATGCTATAGGACGCTCCCCATCCCTTCAACATTTATGATGGTAGCCGGCCATTACAGCCGCTATATAGAGGTAGGACTTCTCCCTCATGCAAATGCACTAGCACAACCAGCATTCAATATGACAGAGTTAATAGGAAGCCATGCGATGCCATCATTTGGAAACTTGAAAGTTGGAGAGCCTGGACAGAGCTAGTTCATTCTTGTTTTGGACCTCCCCGCCGGTTGGGAGCTCTAGTGAAGTTTTCTCTGTATCTCCATTCACCCCTCATATGTAATGACAAGGAAGCAAGGCAGGCCTCGTTGAGGCTCAACCTAGTACACCCACAAAGAGCAGAGACAAATAAGGTAGAACCTTGAACGTGCTCTGTCAATGGCGACTTCCATCCTCCGGTAGAGAGCATAAGCTGACCGCTTGGCACTCCATGCCATTATAGTTGAGCCTAGGATAGAGCGTAGCATGCACACCCTTGCAATTGAGCCTAGAAGCTATCTGAAGGGAGGAGTTGCGGATGATTTTCCAACCTGTTATGTCGAAGAAACTCCGTACCCGGAGGATTTCGTGACCATCTTGGAACCCCAAGCCACTGTGCCTGAAACACTGGCTGGAAGCGATATGAAGGGCGCGCCTGCAGAAGAATTCCCAATTTTTTATGTCGAAGAGATACCGTGGAAGGGTGACTACAGCCCCAACCACCATGCTGAGAATGTAACGAGCGAGGATGAGTCTTGGGACAATGCCTACGCAGAGATGAATGTGGACGAGACCAAAGTAGGGATGAACGTGGATGCGGCCAGAGCAGGAATGAACGTGAATGAGGCCAGAGCAGGGATGAACGTGGAAGTGGGGAATGAAACCTTCGATGAGGTAGTAAACAATGATTTTCATGGTCCACTCCTCCATGCAGAGCATCTGGCTCTCATGTTCGAACTTCGAGGCCACATGGTAGACCAGGAGCACAGATCCCTCCTCATGGGACAACGTCTGGACCTGCTCCTTGATGCGTACTCCAATGCTCCAGCAAAGCGGAAATGTCCAATGTGCGCACAATTGTTTTCCATCCTAGCCAGATCCACATGTCAGAAAGGCAATGGAGACAAGTCACCGGGTATCTGAGTTCTCCTATGCTAGTTTGTTTTTTCATCATGTTGTTGCTCAATGTTAACTTGAACTATGGCCATCTGTCCTGGTTTCCTTTGGGCAGGACAGAGGGAAAAACAGTTTTTAGCTTATCTTCCTAGACTTATTTCACCCCAAACTATGCTGGTTTCCGGTAAAACGACAACATTTTTGGTGGCTCAGGACAACAATATCTCTATGTATTTTTGTCAATGTTTCTCTGTTAACTTAATATAGCA
>ML788210.1:276182-303730 GCA_009831015.1 Picea engelmannii | reverse complement strand
TCCTTTTTTACTTAAAAAAAAAAAAAAAAAACAATATTTGTTTATCGAGTTGTCTAATGTTTGTTGCTAGTTGATCCAAGGTGGTTAGTAGACTCAGGCATATCATATCCATGGTAGTTGGTGGATTCTATGTTTAAAACAAAAAGAAACATCAATCCTAATCAACTTAAAGAATCCTATTTTAATATGTAGAATCAAATCACTGGAATCTTCTTTTTTGCAAAAATAAAATAAAATAGTTTAATATAAGGGTTTTATTCATTCTTGTTAACAATAGTGATGTATAAATTTAAGGTAAAAGTGGAAATTAATTATATGGACATGGCTGAATTTGGGCCTATCCCTGCACATGGACAAGGTCGAATTCGGCCTTGTCAACATTCTAAAACAAAAGTTGTAAAACTTCTTAAAAGTTAATTAACTGGGACATGGATATATTTACCTGGACCAATGACAACAAACAAGATCAATGGCCTCCAACACCAACCAACAACAACAACAACCTGCAACAACCTCCAACAACAACCACCCACAACAACCGTCAACAACACCGACCACCAACACCGACCACCAACACCAACCACCAACGGAAACGTCTACCAACACCAACCAAGAGATAAAACTAGTTTGTTGGACATATTGTCATTCATGTTTTGTCATTGATGTCAATAGTCATAATAAGCAGAGCAACAAGGTTACACTCAGAAGGGTTATCAAATGCAGAGATAGGCTGAAGCAATTCGTGATTATTTTTTATCACGATAGGATCAACAATGTTCCTATGATAAAATCTCAGGAGGGTTAGCGATCTACAGAGATCAAAGCTCAGAAGATATGGTGCAATGAAACTTATATCAAATCTAGACCGTTGATGCACAAACACCAGATCAACGACATGGATGAATTGTGGAGAGCGAAAGAAGAATTAAACTACTCCTCAGTTACAATCCCTCAATCGATATAGATCGTCATATCTCATAGCTCCAAATATCTATGACTGCAGTTGATCCAACAAACAATGAGATTAATCCAGATTAAATCGTGACTGTCGGATGCGCAATCGCCAGATCAACGGCAGGGATGAATTGCAGAGATCGAAAGGAGAATTAAATATCACGCTTGTTCCAATCCCACAATTATTCAGGACCATCTAATCTTATAGCCTCAAATATCGATGATTGTGGTTGACTCACCAACAATGCACAACTTCATATTGTGGAATTTGGGTGTCGAGTTAAATCATTCGCAAGTTGTGGTTCCACAATCATAGTCGACCGTTGATCTACTTCAGTGTCTTCATAACCGTTGGATCACTTTAAAGTGGAAGGATAGGATAAGCAGGGAAAATTTTGAGAATTTGATTATTCGAACACCCGTCAATCGTC
Organism: Picea engelmannii; assembly: GCA_009831015.1. Taxonomy (NCBI): domain Eukaryota; kingdom Viridiplantae; phylum Streptophyta; class Pinopsida; order Pinales; family Pinaceae; genus Picea; species Picea engelmannii. Next base: position 302,345 of record ML788210.1, on the reverse strand, counting down.
ATATCATCTTAAAGTGGAAGGACAGGATAAGCAAGGTAAGATCTGAGATCTCATTTATGCGAATTTCTGTTAGTCGTTGGATCATTCTAAGTGGAAGGAAATGATAAGCTAGAAGAGCTACACCATATACAGATCGAGCCGATGATCCAAGATCCAGATCGAATGAACATCTTTCACTTCAGGTCTAAATATGTGAGGAGGTTACGCTACAGAAACTTTGAGATTTGGAATACTCGAAGCCCGAAAATGTGAAATGAATAAGGACCATCAGATTTGGAGGACATACGATGATCATTGGATCAGGTTTGTTGGCCAACAGAACACGTCAACAAGGACACTCAGCAGACCACATCAGCAAAGGGCATATGGGATACCACGTCAACAAGGATACAAGTCATCTGATTTGAAAGATCACTTCAGGATCATTCTCGATCATTGATCTATTACAGTGGAAGGATAGTGTAAGTCGAAATATTAACTGACAATAAGTGGTCTCCACTGTTTTATGACTAACTCAACAGGTGATCACTTCGGAGGAAAGAAGGGGTTGAGATTTGAAATCTCCGAAGTCCCAATATCTGGAGTAAAAGGTGGCCATCCATCTCAATTCTTGATTAATTCCTAGCTGTCAAATTTAGTAGTGAAAGGATGAGTGTAAGGATCAAATCTGATCGTTGATCTATTTCCTTGAAATAAATTGTCTAATCTGTTTTGAATATTTGAAAATTTGAAAACCTGAAGTTCTAAAGGGTGAAGTCCTGTCATCCATCCATCTCGTCAGAAGATTAAATTGTGACCAATGATTTTATAAGCGCACAAGAACTCGTTTGGCTTAGCATCTGGTTACCACCACTGGTCATATGGAACAAGAGATATACGAGTAAAAGATAATAAGTTTCTAAAGTTGAGAATCCCATGGTTCTATGCCTATGATCACATATAAATGGTTTGAAGGAAGCGCCTATGTAGAACTCTGATTCTGCGATAATAACAAAGATTCAGATCAAATTAAAAGTATGAAATTGATCCATGATTGTGATCAATTTATGAAAAACCTTCTCGGGAAAATAAATAAATGGTAATTAAGATTAATTAATCGAAGAGGTGTGATGATCAAAACAAAGGGACATAGTTTTGTCACTCTCACACTGTTTGAAGAATATATAATCAAGGAAGAGTCTTTAGAAGAAGAGTGTCTCTGTAGTCTGAATCATAGTATATATTAAATCAGAGAAGCAAAGAGAGATGCAGTAAAAGACTTTATACAGAAGCTTGTCCAGATTCATAAAATCAAGGGTGGTTGGGTGGTGTAAGGGCAGGTTGGTGCCTGCAGAGGGAGTTGGTTCTTCCTTGTCAGTTGTAGCTAACTAAATAGGGGGTTGTAGCCTCCTACCAGTTGGTGTTGCTGAACTAGGGCGTGGGTGCATCCTGATCAGTTGGTGTTGTTCGAAAAGGAAGAATATGTTCCTTCTATGTAACATGTAAAGCAAATTTTGCAGTTAATAGAAAAGAGTTTGTGGTTTTCCCAATTGGGTTCCATGATAAAATGTTGTGTTAAAATTTTGTTTTCATTAATAAATGAAAAATCGATATGATTGTTGTGTCACTGATTCACCCCCCCCTCTTAGTGACAAGATCCAATCCTTCAATTGGTATCAGAGTAGGTTCCTTCAGTACAATCTAACAAACTTGAAGGTAGATCCTGAAGATGGATCAACAAGAGGGAATGTCAAACAACAAAGCACCATTGTTCAATGGAGTAGGCTATGCTCTGTGGAAAATAAGAATGAAAAACTTCACGTTGTCTCTTGGTTTTGATATCTGGAAATCAGTTGTATATGGTTACACTACACCAACTACTCCACCCAAAGACACTGTAGGAAAGAAAATTTGTAATGAAAACTCAAGAGAAGTTAACGAAATTCTAGCAGGGTTGACTAATTCTATATGTGTGAAGGTTATGTATTTAAAATCAACCAAAGAAATATGGGACAAGTTGGAGGTTATATATGAAGGATATGACAAAGTCAAGGAATCCAAACTACAGACCTATAGAGCTTAGTTTGAAAATCTGAAAATGAAAGAAGAAGAAAATATTTCCGAGTACTTTCATAGGGTAGATGAAATGGTTAAATCAATTAGAGTGGCATGATAAGAGATTACAGATAAACCCATTGTGCAAAAAATACTAAGGTCATTACCTATGAGATATGATGAAAATATTTCTTCAATTGAATATAGATCTGATCTAGACACACTCACAGTTTATCAGCTCCATGGAATTTTCATAGCATATGAAATGAGAACAGGGAATGATAAATCAACAAAAGATGAAATAGTTTTCAAATCATTTAAGACAAAGATACATCAGAATAAAAAACCTCAATTCAGCCACCATGAAGAATCTAATGTGGAAGAAGCCAATTTCATTAGAAAACTTCAGAAAGGATTAGGTAAGTACAAAGGCAAGATTCCTGTCAAATGTTTTAACTGTGGAAAAGTTGGTCATTTTTCATCCAAGTGTCCCTATCCAAAGGAGGACCCTAAATATGAAGAAAACAAAACCAAACAATATAAGAAGGAAAAACCCAACTACAAGAAAAAATTTTACAAAGGGAAAAAGAATTTTTACTCAAAAGAAGAAAACAACAGTTCATCAAAGTCTAGTGACAACGATGAATCTGATGACGATGAAGTCATTTTCTTAGGTATTGAAGAATCTAATGAGAGAGAAAAAATTAAACATGAGAAAGAGTTAGAATATGAAGTAGAAGTTAATATAGAGGAAGAACTTCTCAGTGCCTTGGATGAATTAAGAAAATACAAAACTAGATATAGACAACTAAATTTTTTTGTAGTTGAACAAAAGGAAAAACATGAACAAGAAGAAAAGGAGATGGAAAAACTCATGAGAAACCTGAAAAAACAAATCCTAGAAGCAAATAAGATTGAAGAAAGTCTGGAAAAGTCTCTTAAAGAAAAACAAATAACCCGTGAATGAATGGAGGCAGAAATAATTCACCTAAAAAAAGAACTGGACGCAAAAATCATTCAAACAAGATACAAAAATAGCTCTAAAATATTAGACAATATTATTACCATGCAAAGGGATTCAGGTAATAAAAATGGAATAGGTTATTCTCAAAAGGAAAGCCAAGTTAACTCAAAATCTTGTGCAAATGCTCTCCTCAATACATTCAAGAAGAAAAATGAAGAGAAGATAAGTAATGATCAGAACTCCAGAGAATTACTTCCATCCATCAGGAAGGAAGACAAGACAATACCAAATAAGTTTTATCAAAACATGTGTCCTCACATTTTCCTTGGTTATTTCTTTACATGCTCTAACTTCGAACACAAAGCTATAAATTGTAGAGCATATAGAAGGAAAAATCTGAAGGTTAACAACTATATACTTAAGGATAACCAAGCAGTAAATCAAGTTAAAAGAAGAAACTATAAATCCTTTGCACCTCTACAAGAAGGGGACCTAGAGTTATTCATATGTCATAACTATGGACATAAGGCCATTAATTGTAGATTAATGAAAGTCTCAGAACAACCAAAGTTCATTAGAGAGAAAAAGAAACTTTGGAGAGAAAAAACATCAAAAAAGGAATGTATGATTGCCCTAAAAGCTCAAGATAAAAAGGATCTCTGGTATGTTGAGAGTGGATTCTCAAAACATATGACAGGTAATAAGAACATGTTTTTAGACTTGAAGAAACAAAAGGACATTTGGTGATAATGCTTCAAGTAACATACTTGGGAAAGGCACTGTGAGCTTGGGAAAATACAAAGCCAGAAATGTGCTACTTGTCGAAAAACTGAAGCCTAGTTTATTAAGTGTCAGCCAAACCTATGATTAGGGGCACTTCTACATCTTTGATTCCCAAAAATGTGAGATTAGGAGATAAGACATAGGAAAATTAGTTGGTACTGCTCCTAGAACTCCTGAAAATGTATATATACTAGATGCAAAATTGAATGAGGAGTGTCATGTAAATTTAGTAGATGAAAGTTGGATATGGCACAGAAGGTTGGGGCATATTAACTTTGACAATCTAGTGAAAGTCAACAATCTTGGTGCAGTAAGAAACTTGACAAAGATCATAAAACCCTAAAATGCTATGTATAGACATTGTCAACTAGGGAAACAAACTAGAATAAGGTTCAAGGAAAAAGAATAATCAACCTCAAAACCTTTAGAGCTTGTTCACACTGGCCTATGTGGACCTACAAGGACCAAGAGTTTGCAAGGAGAGTCTTACTTTATGTTGTTCATTGATTATTTTACTAGAATGGGTTGGATATGTTTTCTCAAAGAAGCACTTAACAAATTCAAAGCCTTTAAAACCATTGTTGAAAATGAAAAGGAGACAAAAATCAAATGTCTTAGATCAGACAATGGTGGTGAGTTCACCTCAAAAGAGTTTGATCTCTTCTATGAAACCCATGGAATGAAAAGAAAATTCTATGCTGCTAGAACACCTCAGCAAAACGAGATTGTTGAGAGAAAGAATAGAATAGTTCAGGAGGCTACAAGGACTATGCTCAATGAAGCAAAGTTGTCAAATGGATATTGGAGGGAAGCTGTAAACACAACAATATACATATTGAACTGAGGTCAGCTTAGGGTTAATAGTGATAATACTCCTTATGAACTATGGTTTGGAAGATCTCCATCAGTGAAATACTTCAAGGTCTTTGGAAGTAAATGCTACATCAAAAGACTTGATGATAATCTTGGAAAATTTGATGCCAGATTTGATGAAGGTATTTTTCTTGGATATTCTTCAGACAAGAAAGCATACATATGCTACAATATTAGATCACATAATATTGTTGAGAGTGCAGATGTCAAGGTGGATGACCTAAAAATGATAAGGATGAAAAATCAAGAGACCATACTTGAAAGTGAAGATGAAGATGATGATGAGACAATCGACACACAAGTAGAAGAAGTAGAAGAGAATGAAAAATAAAGGGAAGAGGATGATATGGATACTAGTGAAGATGAAGAAGATAGTCAATATGGAGATATAAGAGAATAATTCCCAATAAGAGACACAAAGACACCCTCAAGAATTACTCAAAAGAATCTTCTTGAAGAACTGATTATTGGAGATATGAATGATGGAGTTCACACAAGAAGAAAACTACTGTATCAAATAGAAATAACACCGTTGTCACATATTGAGCCTAACTCAATCAAAGAGGCATGTAAATATGATAATTGGTTCAAAGCTATGAATGAAGAATTGGACCAAATTGAAAAAAATAAAACTTGGGAAGTAGTTCCAAGACCAAAAAACAAAAATGTCATTGGAACTAAATGGGTGTATAAAAACAAAATGAATGAGAATGGCTAGGTAATCAAGAACAAAGCTAGATTGGTATGTAAAGGATATACTCAAGTTGAAGGAGTAGACTATGAAGAAACCTTTGCACCTGTGGCCATCTTAGAGGCAATTAGGATATTCCTAGCTTTCTCCAGCTATAGAAAATTTAAAGTGTACCAAATGGATGTCAAGTCAGCATTTCTCAACGAAAATTTAGAAGAGGAAGTCTATATTGAGAAACCAGAAGGGGTTCAATTAAATAACAAAGGAGACTATGTCTGTAAACTAAAGAAAGCACTCTATGGGCTAAAACAAGCACCTAGAGCATGGTATGCAAGGCTAGATTATTACTTACAAAAACAGAGCCTAAAAAGGGGATCAACAGACAACAATCTTTACTGTAAAATTGATGGTAATAACATGATTATTGTGGAAGTATATGTTGATGATATTATATTTGGCAGTGATGATGAAAAAAATGAGTAAGGAGTTTGCTAGGATGATGCGACAAGAATTTGAAATGTCATTCCTTGGAGAATTGAATTTCTTTCTTGGATTACAAATAATACAACCCAAAAGAGGTGTCTTTATCCATTAGTCTAAGTATGTTAAAGATATGCTCAAGAGATTCCAGTTAGAGGATTGCAAACCTGTTAGTACACCTATGATAGTTGGATGAAAACTAAGCAAGGATGATGAGTCCAAAGATGTAGATCTAAAACACTACAGATCAATGATTGGCAATTTACTCTATGTAACAACTTCCAGACCTAATGTCAAGCAAGCTGTTGGGATGGTGGCTATATTCCAAGTAGCACCAAAGGAGAGCCATGTTCAAACTGTAAAAATAATATTTATGTATTTGAAAGGAACCATAGATCTTGGTTTGTGGTACCCTAGCAAGGATTAATTCACTTTAAAAGCTTATTTAGATGTTGATTGGGTAGGAAGTGTAGATGACAGAAAAAGTACAAGTGGAGGAGCATTGTTTTTGGGAGAATCATTGGTAGCTTGGATAAGAAAGAAATAGTCCTCAATTTCTATGTCTAGCATTGAAGCTGAGTATATTGCATTAGCAGAATGTTGTACACAAGTGGAATGGATGAAGCAAATCCTACAACACATCAAAACAGTATTTGAAAAACCTACTATTATCCACTGTGATAATAAAAGCACTATAAGTCTCTCTAAGAACTCTATCCAACACTCAAAATTGAAACACATTCCCATAAAGTACCACTATCTAAGAGATCAGGCTGAAAATAAGAACATTAAATTGGAATATGTTCCAACACAAGAACAGGTGGTAGATATTTTCACAAAGCCCTTAAGTAGAGATGTATTTGAATATATCAAGAAAACATTGGGAATAATCCTTCTTCCAACCTAAATCTCTCAAGAAAATAATGCATTAGTTGACATCTATTCAGGGGGAGACAACAATCAACGTCAGAAGGAGTCATTAAGTTATAACAGGAAAAGTGAGATTGCAGGAGGAGTTACCAATGTTCAAGTCTCTGATGAAAAGTATTTATATAGAAAGATCATAGGAGAAGAAACCCTTTTCCATTGATGTCAAAGGGGGAGAGTAACTTTAGTGGAGAGATGCAACATCACAGGGGGGATTTGTGTATGAAGTTAGTGTGTTTCCCTCAATGACAAAGGGGATGATTGCTGGACATATTTTCATTCATGTGTTGTCATTGATGTCAACAGTCATAATAAGCAGAGAAGCAAGGATAATCTCAGGAGGGTTAGAAAATGCAGAGATAGGCTGAAAAAAATTCATGATTATTTTTTATCGCGATAAGATCAACAATGTTCCTATGATAAAAGCTTAGGAGGGTTAGCGATATATAGAGATCAAATCTCATAAGAGATGGCACGATGAAACTCAGATCAAATCCAGACCGTTGATGCGCAAATGCCAGATCAACGACAAGGATGAATTTCGGAGAGATAAAGCATAATTAAACTACTCTCCAATTACAATACCACAACCGGTCTAGATCATCAGATATCATAGCTCCAAATATCTACGACTGCGGTTGATCCAACGAACGATGAGATTAAGCCAGTTTAAATCATGACCTTCGGATGCACAATCGCTAGATCAATGATGGGGATGAATTGCAAAGATCGAAAGGAGAATTAAATATCATGTTTGTTCCAATCCCGCAATTATTCAGGACCATCCAATCTTATAGCCTCAAAGATCAACGACTGTGGTTGACTCACCAACAATGAACAACTTCATATTGTGGAATTTGGGTATCGAATTAAATCACTCGCAAGTTGTGGTTCTGCAATCATAGTTGACCATTGATCTTCTTTAGTGTCTTCATAACCGTTGGATCACTTTAAAGTGGAAGGATAGGATAAGCAAGGAAAAATTTGAGAATTTGATTATTCGAACACCCATTGGCCATCAGATCAAACATGAATTCATGTCAGCCGTCAGATCATCTTAAAGTGGAAGGATATGATAAGCAAGGTAAGATCTAAGATCTCATTTATGAGAATTTCCATCAGCCATTGGATCATTCTAAGTGGAAAGACAAGATCAGCTAGAAGAGTTGCACCCTAGACAGATTGAGTTGTTGATCCAAGATCTAGATTGAACGATCATATTTCTCTTTGGGTCTAAAGATGTGAGGAGGTTATGCTCTGGAAACTTTGAGATTTGGAATACCTGAAGCCCAGAAATCCAAAATGAATAAGGAACATCGGATTTCAAGGAAATATAATGATCATTAGATTATGGTTGTTGGTCAGCATACCACATCAATAAGGACACTCAACAGCCCATGTCAGTAAGGAAGGTTGGCTGACCACATCAGTAAGGATACGTGGCAAACCATGTCAGTAAGGAAGGTTGGCTGACCACATCAGTAAGGATACGTGGCAAACCATGTCAGCAAAGGGCATATGGGAGACCGTGTCAACAATGATATGAGTCATATGATCTGAAATATCACTCTTGGAGCATTCTTGACCATCGATCTACTACAGTGGAAGGATAGTGAAAGTTGAAATGTTAACATATAGCAAGCGGTCTCCACTGTTTTATAACTGACTCACAGGTGATCACTCTGGAGGAAAGAAGGGGTTGAGATTTGAAATCTCTAAAGTCCGAAGACCCGGAGTAAAATGTGGGCATCCATATTGATGCTTGATTAAGTTATAGCCATCGGATTTATCAGTGAAAGGATGAGTGTAAGGATCAAATATGACCATTGATCCGTTTTCGTGAAATAAACAGTCCGATCAAATTTGACGATTTGAAAATTTGAAAGCCCGAAGTTCTAAATAGAGAAGTCCCGTCAGCCGTCCATCTCATCAGAAGATTAAATCATGACCGTTGATTTGATAAGCACTCAAACACTCATTTGGATTAGCATCTGGTTACCGCCACCGGTCATATGGAATAAGATATATACGGGCAAAAGATAATAAGTTGCTAAAGTTGATAAGCCCATGGTTCTACTCCTGTGATCACATAGAAATGGTTTGAAGGAAGTGCCTATGTAGAACTCTGATTTTGCGATAATAACAGAGATTCAGATCAAATTAAAAGGATGAAATTGATCCATGATTGTGATCAATTTATGAAAAACTTCTCGGGAAAATAAATAAACAATAATTAAGATTAATTAATCAAAGAGGTGCGATGGTGAAAACAAAGGGACACATTTGTGTCACTCTCACACCGTTTTAAGAATATATAATCAAGGAAGAGTGTTGAGAAGAAGAGTGTCTCTATAGTCCAAATCAGAGAATATATTAAATCAGAGAAGCAGAGAGAGATGCAGTAAAATACTTTATATAGAAGCTTGTCCAGATTCATAAAATAAAGGGTGGTTGGGTGGTGCAAGGGCAGGTTGGTGCCTGTAGAGGGAGTTGGTGCTTCCTTGTTAGTTGTAGCTGACTAAACAGGGGCTTGTAGCCTCCTACCAGTTGGTTCTGGTGAACTAGGGTGTGGGTGCATCCTGATCAGTTGGTGCTAATAAAAAAGGAATAATATCTTCCTTCTATGTAACATGTAAAACAAATTTTGCAATTAATAGAAAAGAGTTTGTGGTTTTCCCAATCCGGTTCCACAATAAAATACTGTGTTAAAATTATGTTTGCATTAATAAATGAAAAATTGATATAATTTTTTTGTCACTGATTCACCCCCCCCCTCTCAGTGACAGGATCTGATCCTTCATAATCTACATCAACCACCATTCAAATCATTCGGGAAAATGTGAATGGAGTGATGTGCAGGTGATATATAAAATGTTTTTCAGTCGAAATTATTTTTTGGATGAAACATCTTTACTTTTGGCCGAAAAGTGTTACCGGAAAAAAAATCCGTCTAGCTAATATAGTACATGAGAGTTGAGGCCATTTTCCAGGTATCATTTGATTTGATGTCTCAAGGGTCGGAGAAAATAGTTTTCGGCCGAAAATATGTGTCTTTCAGTCGAAATAATTATTAGTTCAGCCGAAGAAAATGTCATTAGGAATTTTGGAAACCCGATTCTCATAAAAGTGTTACCCAACTTCATGATTTCACCCGTAAAAAAGATTCAAGAATACGACCTCAACATTAAACCAACTAAAATAATAAAAGGGAAAGATTTATATTTGATGTTCACTAAAGGAAATGAAAAATACTTAGAATTATGTGAGAATGATCAAGTGAATGTTGTCTTGAGTGAATAGGAAAATGATGAGTGGTATTCATATATCATTTATTATTTGAATAATCTATCATGTACTAACAACTTGATCATAAGAGAATATATTTGAGATTAAAATCCTTAAGATTTTGTTTAACCTAAGATGGTATGAATCCTAATGGAATAATCCTTAGATGTGTCAACAAGGAGGATGATAACAAGTTAGTTGAGGAATTCCATTCAGGATGCTATGAGGGCCACTTTGCAGGCCATACCACCACACATAAAATATTGATGGAAAATTACTATTGATATGCATTGTTCATTGATACTCATCATTATGTTAGGTCTTTTCAACCATGCCAGTTCTTCTAGGGAAACAACGATTACCTACTTTACCTTGGAAACTAGTTATTGTTGAAGCACCTTTTAAATAGTGGGATTTGGATTTTATCAATGAATTTAAAAAGAATTATATTAATGGATATTGATGGGTCCTAACTTCCACAAACTAATTCACTAGGTGGGTAGAGGCCACACCAACAAAGAAGGAAATTGAACAAGTTGTAATGAATTTCCTTGAAGATAGAATAATCACAAGATTTGGTTCCCTAGCCAAAATCAATAATATGAAGGCTTTTAGTTATTTGGATATGGCATTTTTTTTCTTCACGTATGGAGTTGTATTTTCTCATTCTTCCAATTATTACCGACAAGGAAATGAATTGGTTGAATCTAGTAATAAGAACCTCATGAATGCCATTAAGAAAACAATGGGCGACAATAAAAATAATTGGGATAACAAGATCAAATATGCACTAAGGGAAGACTCTATCACAACTAAGACTTCCACTAGGAAAATCCCTTTTGAATTAGTGTATCGAGTAGAAGCAAAATTTCTTATTAACCTCTAGATTCTAGTATTCCATATTATGCAACATTTTACAATAGATCAGGAAGCTTTGCAAGGAAGAATTGATCAACTTGTAGAGTTGGATGAGTCTAAAAGAAATTTTTTTAATGAAATGATGATAAATTAATATAAAATAAAAGGAACATTTTATCGTAAAGCAAGATAGAGATATGTTGAAGAGGGAGATTTTTTAGTCATGTGGGAAAAAAGAAAGGAAAATCTATGTATGCACAAGAAGTTTGATGGTCTTTGGCTTGGTCCTTTTAAAATTGAAAGAAATGATGGAGTTAATTCTTTCTACCTAGCTAGCCTTGATGGGGAGGAGTTTCCTTTTCTAGTTAATGGACAACTTCTCAATATTTACTTTGCAATTGGCACTTGATTTTCTAACAGTAGGATTAGGTAGGATAGTTGTAGGTCATGTTGTGTGTTTCCTTTATGCTTCTTGATTTCTCTTCCTTTATTTTTTTCAATTAGCGCTCTACTTTATACATTCACAATTAGTTTCATTTTGATTTAGTCTTGTCTAAAAAAATAAAAAAAACATGTATATGTACATTGAATTTTTTTTTTCCACATTTCATTTATATTTTCCATATACTAAAGGGATTTTATTGCCTTTCCATTTTGTTTCTAATGTTTTTAGGGTGATATGTAGTAGTTTTTTTCTTATATTGATGCAAAGTGAAGATCTTGGAGTTCTAGATATTGGTGAGGTAAACATGTGCTCTACGGTGAGCACATGTCCCCGTGTTGGAGCTATAAGTTACCCCATCACATCTAGGGTTAACTAGATGATATTTTCTCCTATGATCTATATCACAAACAACAGTTCCGAGGATTAAATCGATGGTTCTCACAAATAATTGACCAACGATGTTTCCCACATTTGCTAAGCTAACTCTCATTTGATGACTACAGTGATTGGAACACATGAGGTACCTTGTTTTATTGCTTCATATTAAGTGTTAATGCCTTATGTATTTGGCATGAAATTAATGACCATGTGTTGAGTTGGATAATGGATCATGATGCTCTAATTTTTTCCCTTTTTACTTGTTTCGCCTTGGTGGTCATCATCATCTCCTAGATAAGTGTTGTCACTCTTGGGAAGAGTTATACTACTGGGGGAATTTGAGAGGGACAACTTGTTGATATCCCAATCCATACATAACATTCTCCATATTTCATGATTTTTTTTGTCACCTCTTTTGGGTTGGTGTTCAAATGTCACACATATAGGTTCATGCTTCATAATCCCATGAGAAGAAGGAGCTTGAACGATTGAGGTTGATGTAACTTAATAAGAAAAGGGTAGAGAGAAAGATTCTAAAATCAAAATGAAAAGAAAATAAATGGAAAAGAACCAAAATAAATAAATAATGAACAATGCCCCCTCATTATGAGGTCATCACCCTGTGTCCTATGCAATGAATGAATATCTAAAGAAGGACTAAATGAAGTAAAACCAAAGTCAAAAGCTAGAAAAGGTTAAATGAATAAAGAAAAAGGAAAACAAGGGTTTGGAAAGACATAGTGTCAAGGAAAGGGAAACTCAATGCATAAGCACTTCCTCATTACAAAGGTGCTCATGTGGATGCATAATATCTTACATAAGCTCACATGAATATGCAATACCACTCATGAATTTAAACCCAAACCATACCATTTGTCATTACACATGCTCCTTAATGGGATTCTTGTGAAACAATTATCTTCCTGGGTACTGGCACATGCAATAGAAGCTAATGATGACCCTCCTGTTAGCACAAGAATTCTCATCTAGAAGAGGCCTAACTATCATAGTTTTGGATTTTTTCTAAATACCAGTTCCCTCAGTGGTAAAATACACTACCTCTTTGCACTACTAAGGCATCTAAGTAAAGAGTGTTTGATATCATGAAAGGAAATTAATTACTCTGCACATGTTCAAGATTGAAGGAACTGCGGTTTTTACAATTCTACCTAAACCGACACACAAACGCAACACAGTGGCACTACCTATAGGCGTTGTGTAATATTCTGGCAGAAAACGAATTGTGCAGATTTATTTTACCAGTTTTGAGTCATTAACTTAAAACTTTTATTGTGAACAATTGAGAAGGTATTTTTGAAAACTGGAGGAGGTTTTTGTTCATAACATTCCAAATAACAAAAACCTCTCTCAGTTTTTCAAAATGTGTGTTTTTTTTTAGAGATATTGGATATAGAAGTAGGTGATGCGTACTCTGCACAGTGGCATTGCATACTAATTTCCTGTAGCGGTCACGGTTTTCATATTCGCCTTGTTGGGAGGTTACCACATGTCAAGGAGGGTTAGAATGAATTCTCAAGGATCATTTATATATCAAGGGACACCTACACCTAAGATTTATCTCCAGCAAAGTCCTCATGCATGAGGTGGAAACAATTTATTAATGACTTCCAACAAATTCCTGAAATTCAACAGTTTGTTGGATTTTTGTCTCTTTGATTGTTGCCACCTATCTCCAAGGCTTAGAATCCAATGGAGGATATGGGATTTGACCTCCTTAGGTTATTTGGATGTTATTTTCTATTTAAGGAAGGAGATATCTCTTGGAGAAGAAAGGGATTCATGAGCAAGAGAGATGAGAGAGCTGTAGGAGGCACTTTGCCTGTGATCATTGTAACCCAAAGGGGATTTTGTTTTTGTAAACATTTCTGTTATTGAAGGTTCATGATATATGTGTTATCAGATTGTATCTCTTGTTTTCTTTCCCAATTTTTCTTCTTACTTGAATGAATTGTACACCTTGAGGATCATGGTTGCCTTTAATTAATGGATTCTTGAGCATCTGAGCATCTGATGTATTTTTCCTATTAGTCATTGTTTATATTCAAGTACCTTGAATTCATTTATGCAGAGAGGATGTCTGCCTTATGGATGTTCTTCTTTGTGTTATATTTTTCTTCCTCTATTCAATAAACCTTTATCTGATATGCATATTGATTGCATTTAATGAGCAAGGTGTTTGCTTGACTCCATAGCCCAATGGTCCATCATTGATTTACATCAACTTATTGTCCTTCCCCTTCCTTGTTTTCTTCTTCTTAATCCACAAAACCAATCAAGCATTTTTATTTCTATGTTACCAAGCTTACTCTCATTTGCAGCCTGGGAGTGACTCTTGGAGTGATAACACCTCCCATACCTAAAATTAGAAAATTGTATTAATTCAATGAGTTATTATGAAGTTTGAAGAAAATAATTAACGATATCTACCTAATGGAATTTACATTTGACATGAATCATTGTTTATGTTGCATTAGACTTGTGTACATGCCCCCAAATTGATGGATACATTGGATCACTTGAACCCCTCTTTGAATATGAGCCTTTTGTCCTTTGGAGGACATTGAGGAGGCCCCTTGCACACTTGATGGAGAATGCCCCACTTCTTATGAGGATGTTGGGATTATTTGAGTACATGACACCTTTTTAAGAGGACATGACACCTTTTTGAGGAGACATTGCACCTTTTGGAGATGACTTTACACTTGGAGGATGAAATGTTGCACAATTTGGAGGGAATGTTTCACTTTGGAGCCCCTAACATGAATTTTGACATCATTTTAGTGAGTCGTCCACTCTTGGGAGACCACACATACCACACATGTGAGTTTGAGGATGCATTTATGGAGGACATCTTACCTTTTGATCATTTTACTTCATCTTGGGAGCACCGTTGGGGGTCTTTTCAGTCATCCACTCTTGTATCATGGATATTTTATGTACTATGACCTTATATCTAGGGATTGTAAATATTTAAAGCGATCCAATAGGATCCAGGAATACTCATAGAGATCTAGGAGGATCCAAAATGCTCACAGAGGACTCAAAGGACCCATAAATGCTCAAAAATTGACTTTATCAAATGCTCTTGAAAAATAATTCATTGTGTTGAGCTTCGCGATAGATTTCCAACGATGCAAAAAATTGCCTCAAATGGAATTCGTATGAAGAATTTATGGTCGATCAAAGTTTGTTCAAACTAGGGAAAAAGTCAAAGAAAGGTGCCACGTGGCACCACTAGAGGGTGACATGTTGTTGGCACAGGGGCAGACCCAAGGTTTAGCTCTAACAATTCACCAAGAAGTCCCAACTACTGGCCCTTTCAACAACACCTACGAATAAGATGCAGTCTCACTCGAAGTAGCAATAGGGGGTTGCAGGACACAGGTGTCTACAACTAGAGGAAATACAAAGTGGATCTAAAACAATAGAAACACAAAAAATAGATATCGATTACCAACTTAACCCACTTCACACAGTTATATCTCATATCTAACTCTATGATGCAATAACAGAATAACAAAATGAAAAAGAGCACAACAACAATCCCACAGAACAACAAGATATACATGGTTCACCCTCTCCCTAGGGCTAGGTCCACAGAATTGTGTTTCTTGATATTATAGGAAAACATACATTTCCATCTATGCTCTTAGCTTGCATATCCTTCTCTCTTTCTCCTCTTCTCTCCCCTCCCTATGCACCTAGATGCAGGGTTGATCTTCATACACAGTTGAAGATCTTAAAATACATAAGTCTCTCACATATAACACTTCTCTCTTACAAAAGAATAATCACTCACTCACACAATAACAATGAACTCTCAACCAACTTAGCACCAACCCATCCCAAGTCCTTTAGACATTTATTTATACATTACATGACAAAGTCTAGGTGTCAAAACCCTAGATCCAAAACCCTAGGTGTCTAAACCCCTAGGTCCTCTTTGACCCATGTTTTTCGGGCTTCACCAACTTGTCTTTCCTTCTTTCCTGCGAGGTGCTCCAAAGCATCCAATGGTGGATTTTTCGCTTGTTGAGTTATCCATGATCCATATTCCTTGTTGTTCTGTCATCCTCGATCTCCTCATTCAATGACTAGCTTTCCCTTGCTTCACTCCTTCTTTTCTTCTTGTTTAACCACTTCGACCCAATCTCAGTCAATGTACCTTCCGCGCAGTTTGCACTTTGTATTTTCTTTTCCTTTTTCTTCGCTTTCTTTATTAATTCATACCCAGGCCCAATAGGCCCCCAACACTCACCCATGACTTGTCTCGAGGCACAATAGATCTGATTCTTCTGTTTTACTTAGGCCTCAGACTGTGCAGTGCAACCTGTGCTTTCTGCTCTATCCTTCCCCATTGTGTGCAGATTGTCTTTTCTGTGTCTGGTACCCAGTTTCAATTGCACCTGGTACCTAGACCCTTCTTCTTCTTTATTTACTGAGAGCTGCAGGGCAACTTGTTGTCATAGTACAATTTCAATCGACTCCCATTCACCAAACCTTCCTTCCATTCTCCCTTCAAAGTATTCAACTGCACTAATCCTCCTTCTGTGACATAGGAAACCTCATATGGCCCAAGCCAATGTGTCCTGAACTTCCTTGGATGCTTCATGAACTTTATTTCATACACCAATACTAGATCTCCTTGCTTAAAGGATTTCGTCTTGATGTGTCTGTCACGGTAAGCCTTCTCTCGTTCCTTCTTTACCTGCTGATGAAATACTGCAATAAACCTATCTTCCTCCAATTCGACCAACTGCATGAGCCTCTCTTAAACAACGCCAGTGTCATCCATATCTTTAAAGGCTGTAATTCTTAAACTAGGAACCAAGTATTCTATAGGTACAACTGCTTCTAGACCATAGACCAACTTAAAGGGAGTCTGCATTGTCAGCTTCTTGCAAGTGGTTCTATAGGTCCATAATACTACGGGTACTCTCAAATCCCAATCATCCATGTTTACACTACAAATATTCATCAACGTTGTCTCTAAGATCTTATTGAAGGCTTCGATTGTACCATTTACCTGTGGATGGTATGGAGTTCTCTTCTGATGGTGAAATTAAAATTCCTGAGTCAAGGCTTCAATAGTCTACTTAATAAAATGTGTGCCTTGGTCACTCATAAGGATCTTTGGACATCCTTAACTTCTCTTGCTTCTGCCCATCTGGCCAAATATTCTATCGCAGTGATGATGTATCTGGCTCATGTGCACTTTTCTGGTGGGTTGATAGCTCCCATGAAATCAATGGCCCATTTATCA
The DNA here is from genome assembly GCA_009831015.1 of Picea engelmannii. Classification (NCBI taxonomy): domain Eukaryota; kingdom Viridiplantae; phylum Streptophyta; class Pinopsida; order Pinales; family Pinaceae; genus Picea; species Picea engelmannii. The sequence goes on along the minus strand of ML788210.1, from coordinate 285,343 downwards.
AATGTCTGTAAGGTTATTTGTGGTGCTAAAGGCATCTCATATCTTCTGGACAGTTTCCCAACTCTTTGGCATACATCGCAGGCTCTGTAGTATTCCTTAGCATCTTTGTGTAAAGTGGGCCACCAGAGACCAACTGTAAGAACCTTTGCGCTATTTCTTTCCCTGCATAGTGTCCTCCTACGATGGCTTCTCATGATTCTGCCAAAATTAGCAGTCTTTCTCCCTCCACAACACATCTCCTCAAGATATCATTAGGTCCCATCTTATATAGTTGTCTAGCTATAAGTGAAAAATCTGCAGCGCGAACTACCAGTTGCTTCTTATGGATAATTGTATATTCTTGAGGTGCCATTCCTGTTAATAAGAACTGGACTATCTCGACGAAGTGATCATCGACCTTTCTGATGGCCAAAAAATATGCATATGGTAGTGTATCCTCCGGGCTAGTAGGTTCCTCTCCATGTTCTAACCTAGACAAGTGGTCAGGTCCCTTATTTATTCTCCCTGGCTTGACCATGATCTCAAAATCATATTCCTGGAAGAACATAATCCATCTGCATATTCTTCCCCCCAACATTGGCTTGTTGACTAGGTATTTCATTGCAGAGTAATAAATGAACATTTTAAAGTGCCCTCCCAACAAGTAGTGCCAAAATTTCTACAGTGCATACACCATGACTAAACCTTCTCTCTCAGTGGTAGTGTAATTTATCTCAGTTGTTGAAATCTTCTTGGTAGAAAAGGCTAATGGGTGGTCAATATCTCCTGCTCCTAGTTGTGATAACACTTCTCCTAATGTAATGGACGAGGCATCGACATGCACATGAAATTCCTTGCTCCAATATGGAAAAACCAGAATAGGCGCAGTGACCATTTTCTGTTTCAATGTGTCGAAGCTTTGCTAGCATTCTTCTATCCATTGAAACTAACAATATTTCTTCAACAACTTCTCCATGGGTGCTTCAATCTATGCATGGACCTTAATGAACTTTCTATAGTATCTAGTATGTCCCAACGCAGTGTGTAGTTGTCTTACTGAAGTAAGAGGAGGTAAATCAACAATAATGGCAATCCTGGACGGATCTACCAGCAACCCTTGCTTACATACAATATGTCCTAGAAACACTCCAAAGGGTGAAAAGAAGATGCAGTTCTTCAAGTTTAGGGAAATCTGAAATTTCCTACACTTATCCAACATTAGTCTTAAACATTCAATATGATTTTGTAATAAGCTAAAAACAGTCCAATCATCAACATATGCTTCCAGAAATTTATGTAGAAATTCCTTGAATGCTTCGACCACCACCCTAGAAAATACGGTTGGTGCATTCTTCAATCCAAAAGGCATCATTATGTACTGTTACGATCCCCATTCTGTTGCAAATGTGGTCTTATGGAGATCTTCCTTAGCAATCATGATCTGGTGATAACCCAAAAATCCATCTGTGAAGGAGTAAACTTCTTGTCCTCCCAAATTATCTAACACTTCATCAGTAAACGATGTAGGGAATGGATCATGTAAACATGCATCATTCAGTGTCCTCAAGTCTACATAGATTCTAATATCTTGTGTCTTCTTATCTTGAACCACCTTAGGGCTAATCCATTATGACTCTTCAACATATTCTATGATTCCTTCTTCCAACATACTTTCTAGTTCAATATTGACTTTATGCTTATATTTGGGATCCAATCTATAGGGTATCTGCTTGACTGGCCTTGCATCTACTTTCAAGGGAATCTTCATCTCTCCCATGGCCCCTTTAATGCCCTTCATATCAGTAAACTTGGTTGGAAACAAGTCCTGATATTCATGCAGTAGTTCTGTGATCTTATCAATAGTGGCATCATCCCAATAATATCCAACGTTTGTGATCTTAGTTTCTTGCTCTGTTCCAATGTTAACTTTCTTGATTTTTATTGGTTTTCCAATAAAAGGTAGTTCAACTCATGGTCCTTCTATGTCTCTCTATCCTTCTATTTCTGTGATGTTCACATTCCTAGGATCATCATCTTCATGAGCATTGATATTGTAACATCCTTGCAATTTCTGAAGAGGTGCAATCCATTCATCTTCTTATTGCTCCAAAGGGAGGTCAGGTGCCTCCTCAAAGACTTTATGTCTTACAACCTGTAAATCTTGATCTTCTGTAGGGTATTGACTTTCAAATAAAAATGTGGTTACAAAATTTTGAGTCCTACCTTGCCAATATGCAGTGGTGAGGCACAATTCTGCTTGAAGATACCAATTGATAGGCGTTGTGTCCAAAGTGTTAATGAATTTATGCACCCACTTCTCTTGAGGAATGTTGCTCCAGGCTTCCTCACAACTTCACACATGGTCCTTTGGACAACTCTGACCTATGTATCTAACTTCACACCCTTCGATTTGCTTTGAAAAGCACACTGTCATCAAAGTGACTCCACCTCATCCTCTTCCTCTGAATCCACCATGAGGGTTGATGATCCAGGTGGATATCGGTGGCCACCCACCTTTTCCGACTGGCTCAAAATAGTTTTCTGGCAAATTTGGCAATTTACTATTTTTAGCAGTTTTTAACTTTCGGGGCCATTTTGAGGGCCCAAATGAAGGTTTTTTGAGATCGAGGTTCTCAATGATATCCAAAGGTATGATTGAGCCCCCAAAATGAATCTCCTTGACTATACCTTTCCAACGAGCTATCATATGCCTAAAACGAAGATTGTATGCAAAAGTTACGACCCCGAGAAGTTGATGTACTAACTTACCCAAACGGGGGCCCACATGACTTTTGGTGCTTCATCTCCTAGGGTTAGGTTTTTGGATGTCTAGGACTTTTGGAATTCCTGTTTATTGTAAAAAGGCATTTAGAGCATCATTGTAATCATCTTCTTGTGAATGTGAGTAGCCCTCACATATCTTCTCAGAGATAAGTTGCCACCATTCTATCGAGTCTTTCACTCTATATTTTACAGTCTCTGTACATTTATTTCATTAATATAAATCGTGTATTACTGTATATATGTGTTTATGGTTGCATCTCTAATATATTTCTATTATATTATTGAATATCTGCGATATCTCTGTGCATTTCTTTATTATATCTCTGATCTCATTTCGTGCCGAAAATAATCCGAATCAGTTGAAGTTTCCTCTTCCTGGAGAGTTAAAATGCGTAGTATTTCCTTCTTGTTGTACTTCACCTTGAATTTGATATGTGCCTCTTTATATTTCATGCAAGAGATTGTAACCCCTACAATACTTCTCATCATGCCCCACGGATTTACAGAATGTGCAGTAGAGGGTTGTAGGTGTCGGAACATATTTTTACATGTAGTAGCATTCACTAGGGCGATGTCTATTTATACATACCTCACACCAAGGTAGAGTAACCTGCTTCAAAGGGATCGGGGCTCCAGAGGCCAAGTACTCATGAAATAGGGGACAATGCTCCTTATCATGGCCCTCTGATTTGCATCTGATACACCAGATGTCTTATTTTTTATCTTTTCCCTTGTCTTTCTTCATATCTTCAACCTGCAAAGATAAGCTAGTTAGATGACTCAAAATTTGTCTCATACCTAAGATGGATTCTCCCATAGGGATTGATTCTAGTTTCATGGCGATCTCTAATGCCTCATCCTATGAAGCAAACTTCTATTGCATAATATAAACTCTGATGTGTGGTAAGAGGGCAACAATGAACCATTCCTTGTTCTGTTCATCTGGAATCTGAAAACTCAATTGGCATGTCAAGGTCTTAAACCTCTGATCAAAATCCCAAACAGGTTCAACTACGTTCTACTTGATTTATTTCAGTTATGTAATGCACTGCGACTTTGACTTGTGTTTCTTGAATTATGCGCTCAACCCAGTCTTGATCTCATTCAGTGGTTTAGGCTGTGTAACTCCAGTAAAAAAACTTCATGTACCATCTCAGTGTGCGGTCTCTCAAGGTAGTACTAAACTGAGCTCTCTTAACTGCTTCGTCACTGACATTCTTAATACTCCACACAACATCACATAAAAACCAGTGTTGATCAGGATCTTCAGACCCATCTCCTCTAAAGATAGGTAGCCTCATTTCGTCTGCCATAGATATTCCTAGGTTTCCTGACTGAGTATGCACTGAACCACTGGTAACAGTGCCCTGAGTGATCTGGTAACTCTGACTACTTTGGTTACTTAACGCTAATAAAACAACAAGAGGAGTAATAGTAATTACTTCAACAATCAATGCAATCCCTAAAGTTTCCGATTCTTCTCGGTGAAGTTCTTCAGTCTGTTCTTCCTCTTCCCTAGTAGACTCTGGATGTTCCTCGTTCAACAACTCTTCTTCTTCTCCACTATAGAACCCTTCATCCTATGCCAGTGGCTCGTGAACCTGCTCAAACAGGTTCACCAAAGGAACTTCTCTAAATTATCTCCCACTGCATGTGTGTCCAACCTCTATGTCGTTGTCACTGTTTGAGTTTTTGAACATTAGCCTTTTGATCTGAACAACTACTGTATATTCAAGATGTTCTTCTCATGCAATAGCATCTTGATCTTCAACTTCAAAAAGTGAAATTTTTTTCCTCTGGGTCCCTTAAATAAATATCTCTTTGCTTAGCTATACAACTCTATTCTGTCAATAGAAAACTCGGTGATGTACCCTCCAATGGTGCTATCAAACCAGTGATCTACTGCTCTTGACACGATGTTATCGACTTTCTTGACCTTCTCAATCAACACCAAATTCCAAAGCACAGGTGGTCTAACTATGATCTCAAACTGGGTATCTACTAATCTGGATAACCACTCGTATAGCTCCTTATGAATTCCTCCAAAGAAAATCTCATGTATATCAGTAAAAATATACCTTCCCAGCCAATCCTATGTGCTAATATTAGGGTTCTTATTCTGAGCCTCAGTGAATTCCTTTTCTTGTTCTTTTATCCACTTCTGAATCTTTGTCTTCGATGTAAACCACCTTGACATTCCCTCAAGAAGATCTCGGTCCCTACAACAGAACCATTTATTGGCATAGGGGAAGACCCAGGGTTCAGCTCTAACAATGCACCAACAAGCCATAACTATTGGCCCTTTTGAAAACACCTTCAAAGCAGATGCAGTCTCACCCGAATTAGCAATAGGGGGTTGCAGGAAACATGTGTCTAAAACCAGAGGAAACACAAAGTGGATCTAAAACAATAGCAACACAACAAATAGATATCAATTACCAACTTAACCCACTTCACACAGTTATATCTTAGATCTAACTCTACGATGCAATAAAAAAATAACATAATGCAAAAAAACACAACAAAAATCCCACATAACAACAAGATATACGTGGTTCAACCTCTCCCTAGGGCTATGTCCACAAAATTGTGTTTCTTGATATTATAGGAAAACATACAGTTCTATCTACGCTCTTAGCTTGCAGATCCTTCTCTCTTTCTCCTCTTCTCTCCCCTCCTTGTGCACCCATTTGTAGGGTTGATCTTTGCACCCAACTGAAGATCTTACAATACAAAAGGCTCTCACACACAACACTTCTCTCTTACACAGGAATAATCACTCACTCACACAATAACAATGAACTCTCAACCAACTTAGCACCAACCCATCACAGGTCCTTTAGACCTTTATTTATACAATACATGACAAATTCTAGGTGTCAAAACCCTAGATCCAAAAACCTAGGTGTCTAAAACCCTAGGTCCTCTTTGACCCACATTTTTCGGGCTTTGCCAGCCTATATTTCCTTCTTTCCCGCAAGGTGCTCCAAAGCATCCATTGGTGGATTTTTTTGCTTGTTGATTTGTCCACAATCCATCTTCCTTGTTGATCTTTCATCCTTGATATCCTAGTTCAACTACTATATCTCGCTTGCTTCACTCCTTTTCTGCTTCTTTAACCACTTCGACCCAATCTTAGTCAATGTACCTTCCACACAGTTCACACTTCGTCTTTTCTTTTCCTTTTTCTTAGTTCTCTTTCTTAATTCATACCCAGCCCCAACACATGTGGCATGCAAATGTGGCATAGGTGACAGTATAGGATGATGTGGTAGACATGAATACAAATGAGAAATGATGTGGTGCTTAAGTGGACCAACTAGTTCTTGATATGTGGCATACAAGTGGACCAATTGCTAGCGGGAAAACCCCCCCTATGACTACACTAGGGTTTAGAATGTAGGCAGATCAATTGACCGTCTAAAAGTCAACTACTTCTCTAAAATACCCCAAACATATTGAAACTCATACAAGAAAAGAAAAGATGAGGGATATCGGGTAACTATACCTCTACTCTGCGTCTGATGATGATCCCCTCACGCTTGAAAGTTTTGTTGAATGCATGCCTCCTCCCAGGGCTGACCTGCATTCAAAGATAGACAAGCAAAAAACTAAAATCATGCTATTTCATTTACAAATTAGGGTTATATGTTAGAATTTCAAAACATAAACCAATAAAAGCATTCAATACACCATGATTTGGGACAAGAAAAGTAATTCTTTTATTAATAACTCAATGATTATACCTTTATAATCAAAGTCGGCTACCGCTCCATGAACCTGGTATGGGCTCCTCTTGACCAAGCTCCAAGTGCACATTTGTATGGCTTCTCCTCTCAACCTTATGATCTCTTTTGGGAAGTGAATGGGTTTTGATGGAGGAAGAAGGGCTAATGGGGAAATGTTGAAGCAATTCTCACAAAAGGGCTACAATAACTTGGGCAAGGAGGTGATGTGAAACAGACAGAGTTTCACTATTCTTATGTCTATATGTAAAATGAGACCCCAACACTTCCTTTTATATGACACAAGTATGGTTATTCGGTTGGGCGATGGGCTATAGGTGGTGGATTATTTGGGAAACTACCCAATAGCCCGTAATCTTAACGAATTCCTCGCAACTTTTTATTTTTTGCAACTTTTGCAAGTATACGTGAGTTGTAATGGTGCAACATGCATACGTACATGAGATGAAGTGGTGCAACAAGCATATGTACGAGGGAATTAGTGGTGCAAGGCGCATACATATTCAACAAATTGGTTTTTAAGAAGAGCAACTCAATAGTGCTTTGGAAAAAAATTCAAGTAAGAGGGCCAAAAGCCAGGTATGCATGTGTAGATAAATTTAGGTTTATAACAGATGACCCCTAATGTGTGAGTGATCCGAAATCAGATCCAGAAGCCTGACAGGGCTTGAAAAATCCTCAAAAATGAAAGGGCTCAAAATCCGACGAATCCAATGCCATTGTGTCCCTCTTGTCTTCCTGATTCCGGTGGTATATTTACTTTGTCAAACGGACTCCATATGGAGAAGATATCACATTCTGTCCGAAAAGTCAAACAGGCAAAAAAATTGTTGATTGTGCAGTCCGTACGGACACTGACGTGGCATGTCCGTACGCTGATGTGGCAGGTCCGTACAGGCGACACATGGCAGCACCAGGAGGCAACACGTGTTAGGCATATTTGGGCATACGAGCATACAGTTGGACCTATGCCGAGGTGACACGTGTCACCACTGAAAGGGTGACACGTGGCATGGGTGACGTCAGCAATTGACGTGGCAGGATGACGGGACAGTACGGAAGCTGACGCGACAGGTTGACATGGTCGTACGACAGTTTGACGTGGCATGCACGTGGACCAATCAGTGGTTGACAAGTGTCAGTTTATGGTTGGTGGTTAAGGTGCCACGTGGCCCAGTGGTGGGCTGCCACGTGGCACCCCATGGTTGGATATTGGTTTATATGTAAAATTTTGTGGGTTAACAGGATTCAAACCGTGGACCTTTCTCACTGCATAAGCCTTAACAAAGTTCGTTGTGCCAATAGACCACCGTATGTACCTTGTTATGTATATGTGTTTGGTTATATTTAAATTCAAAACTATGTAAAGCCGCGGGGGGAAAGGGCCAGGGCTTAGCCCCAGCCCTCGACATATTATCATATGACCACACCATGTAACTCTTACCTTATAGCATATGCACGGGGCAGTTGTAATAGATAGGTCGTGGGCTTATGTATATGCCATGGGACCTGGAGTTTAGCGATATAAGGGGCCAACGCTTAGCCTTATTAAAACCATATGACCATTCAAAGGGGTGCGCATGCGGATGGAGGGGGCTAGGCCCGATTTATAACTACAAAGTGGGTTTTTTAACTACTTTTTGGGTTTTTATTGTTAATTAAACCTATTTTTAATGTATTTACTCCATTTTTGGGAGTTATTGGGCAGTTTTGGAGCCTAAATTCTTGGAGGAAGTTGGAGATGAGTAACCAACTTCCCAACTATATAACCCAGGCCTGTTTGAGGCCATAGAGGGGCATTCAGAGCAGAATTATGCTGAGGAGAAGCTAAGCCAAAGCCATTTTGAGGCAGAGAAGCTATTGAGGAGGAGACTCTGTCGGATCATTTCTGAGAGCTCTGGACGTCTGTTTTGCATGTCGTTTTCTTTGCATGGTTCTTGAGATCTGGACGAACATGAAAAAATTAGTCTTGTAGCCATTTGGCATTGCAACGATGTATTTTTGAGCATTTGAACATAAATAAAGAAGCCTCCCCCACAGAGAAAAAGGCCTGGAGACGTAGGCAAAGCTGTGCCGAACTCCGTTATCAATCTGCGTGTTATGGTTTGATGTCTATTATTCATTTCAGATCTACATATGTGTATATGGCTATTATAATTCCTTTTCTTTCCTCATTCTTTCACTAAGTTTCTCAAATGGTTAATTAATGCATGCAAAATTAAAACTCAACCATAAGTCATTAAAAGATCCTACGGATCAAGTGGTATCAGAGCTAGTTGACGTTTGGATTTGAGTTTTGCATGTTAACCAGGGAAAAGCTACAGCGTGGTGAATGCGAGCTTGTTGCAGAGAATCCATTAATTGGATTGAGAAAAAGAGCTTCTCATAGTGAGAAGATGGCATTGGAAGAAGGGATTTCTCAAGATGAGAAAGAATTCCGTAAAACATTCCTTGCTATGTCGGAGATGGTGAAAGTCTTGTACGAAGATTACTTGGAATGGAAGCGACTAGTTTTGGGTGATTTTTCAAAGGGAAAAAGTGAAGAGGAAGAGGACCATCCTCAGATTCCTCCTTCACCTCCATCAACACCTCCTTCTTCTCCTTCTTCTTCAAGTTCAAGTTCTAAATCTAGTGGAAAAAAAAATGTTCATA
>ML788210.1:258248-268736 GCA_009831015.1 Picea engelmannii | reverse complement strand
ACACACACACACACACACACACACACACACACACACACACATATACATCTTTATTCGTCTTATGGATCACATTTTTTTACAAATTTATGTACATTTGTATGTGTGTCCTTGTTTTGATGTTTGTGCAACATGCCAATCTAATACTTGATTAGCTAGATTATCTTTCATTTGATTTAATCTACTAGGAACATGGATATACATAATGTAATCGAAGTAACGTTCTAAGAGACGTACCCTAAGGAAACGTCAGTGCAAAGTAGGATCATAAAAGTGGTAAGCTCCATTGAACTGGAACACAACCAATTGAGCATCTAAATAGACCCAGAGGTGAGAAATTCCATGCGACAAAGTTTCATGAAGCAACTCTATCATTGCACTATACTTGGCGACATTGTTTGTGGCGTCACCTAGAGAGATACCTCTGGAAGATAGAAACTAGCCTTCAGGTGTGAAAATCACCCAAGCTGCGGAAGCAAGCCTCCGAGTGTGTCGGATAGCATAGTCCGAGAACCCAAAGAACACCTCTGATTCACTTGACATTTGCCACAATGAAAAATATGACATAAAAAACGACACGTCCATAAAACAAAAAAGAAAAAAAATATTGTATAAGAACTATACATATGTACAAGAAGTCACCCAGGCAACCAACTTCTTGAGGTATAGCCCATTTCTAGGCTCCCCCAAGGAATTTCCCTCAAATTCAACCAGATGGTAAGCACCCTTATTTAATACCTCTTTCACGATGAAAGTTCTAAACCACATGGGTTTGAACTTTCCTGCCCCCATGGGATCCTTGTCTTGATCATAGACCAGGACAAGATCACCTTCAGAGAAAATCCAAGGACAAACAGACTGATTATATTAACACTTGACTCATTTCTTATGAGCCTCATTGGCCAAGGCTGCATGATGGCATTGCTCATCAATATTCTTGAGATATAATAGGAATTCCTCAAGTAGTGAAGTGTCTGGCAGTAACTTCACTGCCAACTTTAAATACATGATCTGGCACTCAATAGGCAAGACTACTTCCAACCCGTATACAAGTTGAAAATGTGAGAAACTGGTGGCAGTATTTACAGATGTTCGGTAGGCCCATAATACCGAGTACAACATAAAATGCCAATTTGACTTGGCAGAATTGATCGCTCGCTGAAGAATAGTCTTGAGAGACTTATTTGCAGCTTCCACCTGACCATTCACTTATGGGTAGTAGGGTGATGAATGTTTTTGCCTCAACCCAATATTTGATGTTAACTCAGACATCATTTTATTTTGGAAGTGATAGCCATGGTCAGTGAAAATCTCCTTCGGGATGCCGAACCTTGCTACTATATTGTTAAAAATGAAGAGAGGTGTTGTTTCTCTATCATTGTTAAACGTTGGCATAGCCTCGACCCATTTTGTGAAGTAGTCTACCACTACGATGATATAACGATGCCCCTTGGCTGAATCCAAGTGACATGTAGTAAAATCAATCCCCCACTTAGTGAAGGGGTCAACATTGATGACAGGAAACATGGGAGCAGGATGTGCCCACATCTTCTGAGAGAAGATCTGACACAGGTGGCACTTCTTGACCGACTCAACGCAATCTTTGATTAACATAGGCCAAAAGTAACCAGAACGTAGAATCTTTTGGGCAGTTTCCAACCCCAAAAAATAACCACCACATGTTCTAGTGTGGCAGTCGTTAAGAATAAGTTATTCTTCCTCGTGTATAAGGCACCGATGAAGAATGCAATCTACACCTCGACGATACAAAGTGTTATCGAGTATGAGATAGTTTCATGCCTGATGGTAAATTCGTCGATGCTCATCGTGGGAAGCAGAAGCAGGGCACTTCAAAGTCTGGAGATAGACTAGTATATATCCATACCATGGTTCTGAAGATGGGATCATAAAAATATCTCCTTTGACAGGCAATTCTTTGGGCGTGTCATCACTAGATTCAACTAGAAGCTTCGAAATAAGTTCCACAAAGACCAACGACTTTTTGGATTTCGTGGAAAAAAAAATCCTAGTCAAGTTCCTGGGAGATTACAATCCATCTACTGATTTTTCCACCAATGACCGTTCGTGTTAACACATATTGAAAGGGGTTCACAACGACAATGATAGTGGTCTTGCGAAGTAGAATTTAATGATGGAACTGTTGGACAACATGCACTGCTAACAATGCAAGTTTCTCAACATGGGAATAGTTGATTTCTGGCCCAACCAGGCCTCGACTCAGGTAATAAATAACATGATCATCTAGAATATCGTCCTCCTGAACCAAGACCATGTTGATGGTTGACTCTACAACATCAAAGTACAACAAGAAATGTATGTTATAATCAGAAGGCCATAGCAGAGGGGAAAACATAAGGGCACATTTCAACGCTTCAAAAGAGCATTGAGCGGCTTCATCCCAACATAAAGGGATTCCCTTTTTCAATAAATGCATGAAACCTTTAGTGATCTCAGTGTAGTTTGCGATAAAACGCCAAAGAAAGTTTTCTTTCCCCTGTAAGCTTTAAGGGTGGGGTATTGTGCACGGGGGAGGCAACTGAACTATCACCTCAAAATTAAGAGGATCAACCATGATCCCTGTTGTTGAAATAATGAAACCTAAGAGACGAATCGATGTCATGTAGAAACTTCATTTTGTAGGATTCAAGCGAATCCGATAGTAGCGACATCCTTCGAAGATTAGTCGGAGGTGTGTGGGATGATCAGATCTCTTGCGAGAGCGTGATGCTAGATCATCAAGATAATCCTCGTCTATATTTCTAAGGTCATGGAAAGAAAAATACATGGCCCACTGAAAAGTGGCTCCAACATTCTTCAAGACAAAAGGCATCTTACAATATGAAAATGTGACCCAAGGACAAATGAAATTTGTTTTATGTTGGTCTTCGAGTTTGATCTGAATCTGGTTATATCCCGAAAAACCATCCATGAATGAAAAGACCTCAAAGCCTTCACATTCATCGACAATCTAATTTATGAATGGGGTGGGAAATTATCTTTTTTATAGGCCTTGTTCAATTCACGGAAGTCCATGCACACACGAATTGTACCCTATTTTTTGTTAACTAGAACAAGATTTGACACCCATTCCGTCAACTATACGGGGTAGATAAAACCGACTTTAAGCAATTTCTCTACTTCAACCTTAATTGTTGCCTCTTCTGAGGATTCAATGGATGAAGCTTCCGTCAGACCAAGTTGGCGTCAGTATAATTCATTATCTCATGTTCAAGGATTCTTGGATCAATGCCTGACATTTCCTCGTAAGACCAGGCAAAAAAAACACGGAATTCCTTAAATAACTCTATGTAAATTCAAATCTCTTTGGGGGAGAACTATGCTCTGATGAAAACATTCTCCACGATGCCATGGGTTCTGGAGATATCTATAGGGATCGTTTTAGTGATACTCACCATATTACCCTCAACGTAAACTGTGTGCATTTCTAGAGGATTAATAGGACAAGATCTGTATCTAGTCATAGTCAAAACACATTTGCCTGCCTCTATTCTTTTAAACTTCAGGAGGAAGAATGATTTGTGATGGAGATCATCCCAGGGTATGTCTGGATTGGTCAATGCCTCAAGAAACACCTCATATGAGGGAAATACTAGGTCTAAAGAATCTGTAGTGGCAAGGGAACCTTGATCCTAAATAGGATCAACAACTAGATCTAACTCATGTACGGGAGTCGAATCAGGGTCAGCCGAAGCTTGTTCTACAATGATGTATGAAAATTCTTCCATGAACAAGGACATGGCCATGATATAATTCCCTATCCCTTCCATCAAGGCCGATGAGGAAGGAAGAGTCCACTGATCGTGAAATTCAGAGGTTCGAAATGATAACATTTGAAAAATTTCGGCCCTAGGCTGGTCGGGGGAAGCCAATATAAGCTTGACATCACCAGAAGGAGGCGAGTAATCAAAAGTACCCATCAATGATGGGCACAAACAAACCCCTACGTTGATCGTTCTAGGTTGAGGGTTATCAATCATCAGGACCGTGGATGCTCCCGATGAAGGGTTAGGATGAGAGAAGGATAATTGGTCAATGGTCACGATTCGGCCCTCGTGTCGAAACAACAAGACCCAAAAACCTATAGAAACCACTGCATGCATTGCATAGGTTCAACTCCTTCCTAACAAAAGGTCGTAGTCAAGAGGCGCATCGACCACTTCAACTTAGATTCACATGGTCTTCCCTCCTAAATTCACGGGGAAAGAAGGAATGATTTCATGTGGTCTGAACGAACAGTCATCAAATACCGTAAGCAATGTAGGTGATAGAGACAAAACATGTTGGTCAATGGCATTCCAACATGCCAAGCACATCACAAAAGTCGAGGCACCCTTGTCAACCACTGTACACAACATATTTCATGTAAAATATTTCATGGTGTAAGCCACTACTATCTGAAACACAACGTGGTAAGGAAGATGAGGTTTCAAGTCGGTTGGATCGAGAACGAACGCTCCTGGGTTACAAGTCTCTATAGATCCCAAGGCGGACAACAAATCCTTTCTCTGCGAAGGGAAACTCTAGAGGACATCGCACAAGGTGTTTGTGCCAAATATTCCACAACAGAATAGTTATAGGAATCCCTCATGTTTGGATTATGAGAATCTTTCTTGAACGCACCTTTGGGGATGCATGTCATTGTTTCTCCCATCGTATTCTCAATCTGGAGAGGAACTGGTGGGTTTGTGGCTTCTTTGCCCTTTTCTACATATTCTGACATTCTATAATATCGGGTCTGTGTCGCTATATGAGAATCACCTTTCAACATGTAAACATTTGCAACTAAGTTATTACCAATAGATGCAAGGGTTCCCTGACTGCCCCCTTCCACGCTCAAAGATGCTAAGGCCCGAGCCATGTTTTTCCAATGTGGAAATGGGTTCATTAGCACAACACGTTGTTTTTGTTCCAATATCTTATGGGCCTCCGCAAGTAGAGGGCACAGGTGAGTCAGGTGGTCCTCCGTGCAAAGGTTACATGGATACTTTGACTTTCTCTTCTCTAAGTTTCCCCCACCAACATTGTTATTAGGCTTTTTGTCCCCTTTACCCTTCTTGTTCCATTGTTTTTTCTTTCCTTCAGGCTACTGGGTGGCCTTTTGGTTCATTGAATGCACACTATGTACATATGATGTTTGGATAGGGGGAATAGTCGAATTGGAGGTCTGGCTAGCCACCATCTGTTGTATAGACAATTGTTGCAATTTATTTGACAATAGATCAGTGGAATTCCCTTGTGATGAACCCACTATACCATTGACATGTGGTCCAAACTTTAGTTTGGCCTCACAAGGATGGACTGTGGCGCATCTGGAAATATCTCATAGAGTAAGCCATACTGAGAGTAAATCAGTTCGAGTTGTTGCACTCTCATTATCGCCTCCTCCTCTGAAAACACTCCCAAAGTTGCACCATCTTTGGATAGAATTGGTACCAAAGACTTTAGGAACCACTCCAACAATAAATCCAGTGGGACCTGTACCTTAATCAAGCTCTTTCGACATCGCCATTCTCGGATGTGATCGGAGATATGGTCAACCTTAGCCTGCTCAAAGTTGGCTAGCAACTCGGTGTCAGCATCGTATCTCATAGGTAGTTGGAAATGGTTTAGGAAGACCATCATCAAGTCGCTAAAGTAAGAATATCATGAGCGGTCGAGCTCAATATACCATTTCACGACACCCCCGATAAGAGTGCATTGAAAAAGGCACAAATGTATAGAGTCGTCTCACAGCAAGTTTGACAAGCATCATAAGTGGAAGGTTGTCACATGATCACTTGGCTCTTCACCAATCTTGCCTTTGAATTATGGAATATCCGAGGGAAACTTAGTCGGTATGGGGGGCCAATGCAGATCATGAAAAAATGGTTCATTAAGCAACCTTGACAAGTCTGGAAGATGTAGAGTTGCCAGAAAAAGGTAGTTTGGGTTGGGTACACTATTAAATTTGAACGTTTTTGCGATGAAGTAGAGATGAAATTTTGTCGGCATAGAGTCATTTTTGTGACCAAGATGATTTTTTTTTTCATCGGAATCCATTCATCGGTCTAGCAGCCACACATGGATCTTCGTCGGTCTAGCGACTAGGAAAAGAAGCCTATTCACAATAGGGAAAAGTTCAGCTAGCAATGAATGTTAGTTAGTCAAACGACTAATATTAGTTGCAAGAGTGACCAAGACAACTCTAGCAAACTTAGTCAATAAACCACTCTGAGTCGGTAGAATGACGAATATTATTCGCTAGAGTGACCAAACCATCAGTTAAAAAGGTCAAAATGAAGGAGGATCAGTTTGTCGCTAAAGTGACCAAGTGACCTAGTTTGCGACCAAATTTCAATACCAACGACTAACATGTTGTTGTTTGCGACCAAATGGAAATACAAGCGACGAACATGTTAGTCGCTAGAGCGACCAATGTTCGGTTTTTTTTTTTTTTTTTTAAATTATGCCATTCACACAGGAATAGAACAGAGTATCCAGTGTGTGAGGAAAGTATTATTGTATGCCTAAGAAGGCTATTGTAGTTATCCCTTGAATAAGAAGAAGATCGATAATCATTGCCCGTGGTTTTTTCCCGATTTGGGTTTCCACATAAATCACTATGTCAAGTGTATGAATGATATGCTTGGTTTAATGTGTGTTTCATCTTGATTATTTTATGCTCTCTTATATGTTATGTTTTGCTTTCGTTGCCCAACAAAGGAAATGGTGTTTTTGGTGGACAACAAGCATTTGTATCTCTAATTCTGATTGCGTTCACTTTGAGAACTTTAAATAGACTTGGGATTATGGCTATGGTGCAGAATGCAGTGAATCAAACAGTAGCAACTCAGGGTATGTTGCTCAACAACACACAAAATATCCCGTGGATTTCTCAGTTACACACAAAATTGCTTGGCTCTCACACACAATTTTCTATCGGAAGTTCAATCATATTTAGAAACTCCAGCTGTATGTGGTCTCCTCGAATGGCATTGGTTTCTTTCACTTCAGTTTTGGCAGGAAGAAGTTAAAAACATCAAAGAAGATTTAAAATTGTTGTTGTCATCTCAGACGGTGTATTTTGCAGCCTTTAAGATCTTGAATTTTGAACAGTACCATCAAATTTAGTACCTGGGTGTTGTATCATCGTGTTAAAAGATGAAGAAAATGTGGACAATTGCTGCACATTAAAAGTGTTTTTCAGTAATAAACTTGTTTTTGTAATAGGATGCTGGAAGGGAAGGACAAATTTTTATGGTTTCAAAAATATTATGTCACACACTCAGATCCAATTTGTCAAGAGGCATGGTTGGTTCATTATAGGGTGTCATTGAGGAGAAACATCATCCAAGAGTGCCAAATCATAGTTGAACAACAATTATCAGAATGTCAAACAACGCCCAAGTGCTAGTATAAAGGAGTGAAACAAATAATGCCAAGGGAGTCAACTCATACAATTTCAATTTTAAAACCAGTAAAATTAGCAACCCACTGAGGGAATTCACAAATTCTCGGGCAATTGCAATTTTTAAATCAATTAAAGGATCGTGATTAAATTAAGAACACCAAATTTGTTCTTGAAGTCATTTTCAAGCGTAGATGTTGATGAGATTACCAATTTTGTTTTGGGAGCCGACATTGACTGAAAAGGTAGATTGTATGGAAGGGCCTTCTATTAAGGAAATCCCTATTGCGACAGGGATTCAATGTTTTATAAATATGGCTATGGAGTGACTGATACTGATGGTATGAACCCTCTATCAGTTCATCAACTAACATGACGATCTGTGCCACCAATTTTTAAGGAAACAACTACAATTAGAAATGAAGACAATTACTTTTGGATGAAAAACATAAATAATGGCTTTAATGCCTTCATCAATCTGATAAATTCTTAATCATATGTATTGATGATTTATTACTTGAATTAATTGTTGATCACTCCATAAACAATGTGTGAATAATGGTAACTAATAATGAGCAATTATGGATGCAGAAGATTCACCAACCCTCCACCATAGTAACAAATCTAAAAAATATTTTCCACGAATGAGAAATGAGTGTGAATCATCAATCTGATAAATGCTTAATCATATGTATTGATGATTTATTACTTGAATTAATTGTTGATCACTCCATAAACAATGTGTGAATAATGGTAACTAATAATGAGCAATTATGGATGCAGAAGATTCACCAACCCTCCACCATAGTAACAAATCTAAAACATATTTTCCACGAATGAGAAATGAGTGTGAATCATCGACCTATAATATCACTATGGATATCGATAATGTTGGCCAAATGCAGTAGCAAGGAAAGTGTTAAGAAATAGGCAATAGATTTCACAAAGTGTGGGTTATTGTAGAAGTGAAAATCAACTGTGGAGTTCACAAAAAATCACGGGAGGAACATTGAACATATGAGAGCATATAGATATAGATTTAATACAAAGTAATCCTAACATGTAGCATATATTCCAACAAAAAATATGGATGGAATTATTTGACATACTCATTGGATACATCAATGCAATTACTATAGAGTTTGATCAACAGTTGCACAAAATGCCATCGTAATTCGAGGTTTTTAGGTTGGCACAACATTTTAAGATCTTGGAACATTAGAGACATTAAAGAATCATTGGAATTCCATATTACTTAATGAATTTTCTCCAAAGGATGGATATAGAAGTCCAATCGAGAGCATGCGCAATTGTAGCATACCATGGGCTGTTAAAGCTATTTGTTTTCAATGAATTATGAATAATAAAACCATATGTCACATGCTACATGTTCATTATCCATCCTGAAGAAAATGTAGCATCAAAACCATGTATTGAAGACTCATCACATGATTTAGAACAAGTGCCAACACTAGTAGGTGAATAATCCATGGATGCTACAGAGCCTATATCAACTATTGCATAAGAAGTAGCAGAGTGTGAAGAAGGAGTAGGAGGATATCTCCTCAATATATTAGAAACTAGAATCAAATATTTCTAGGGTTGCAAAGGAAAATACATTAGCCCAAGCTAAGGAGCCATTTGATATTCTAGATTCCCCATAGAAAGAAGATCCTGCCACCTTGTTAGGGGTTCCAATTGTTAAAGGAAAAAAAGAAATCAACAACCTTGTTGATGAAAAGACACTTGTGATACATGAAGAGAGTAGCTATGTTATTGAGAATATTCCGAAGAGGATAAGGAGATATGGTTCAAATAGGATGAAAAAGAAGATTCTAACACACATTGTGGCCACAAATTAAGTTAAATTTTTTATGAGACAATTGTTGATTGCTCAAGGTGAAGTAGCAATAAGAAGAATCAAAAGGTGAGAACATTGTTTTTGTCATTGAGCATAACCAAGTAATCACTTAGCTAGAAGAGAAATTTTCTTTAACCTCAATAGATTTTAATGAAAATTTAGAAGTCCTCGGTAATGAAAATACCAAGATAAAAATTGACCTGGTAAAGCAAATGCAAGAAACTATAGAAAAGGATTACGAAATTGCAAGATTAACATATGTATGTGAGGAGATTATTGAACAAGCTTACAAAATGTTGGCACATAGACCTCTTTCTAGGGTCTATGCTTTATACTTAAAAGATCAATGGTACAAATTTAACACTGAATGATACATATCTCTTATGAAAACGGATTTCCAAAACACTTGGAAATTTTGTGAATTGTATTTTGATATCACCTCTAAAAGGCGAAATCTCCTTTGCAAACCTTACCTACACAACTAGGCGTTGCAACAAATATTGAGGTCACCAAACCCCTATGTTGGGGGTGTGTAAATATGATCATTTAAGTATGGGTTCCAAAATGAAACTATGAGGTTCACAACTACAAAATAACATGAGCCTAAAGAGATTATAGTAGAATTGAAGATAAGAGTAGAAGGGGCCAGACCAATTAAGGTATGGAAAAATCATATTCACCTAACAGTAGATCCATATGCCTACCCAATTCTGGAGAGAAGACACTTGGAGGTTGCAAAAAACTCATCAACACCTCCATAAATGAGGTACTGAGGAATATAGATTTGAGGTGACAAACACTAACATAGAAGCTATGGTAAAGAGAGACACACTCACTACTAGACACAAGACAATTCTCCATAGAGTTGATTCATATATTGAAGGTCTCAGGGTGAACATATCCTAGTGGATAGGGTTGAAGTTCAAGTCCCCCTCCTACTATACCCCATTCCATACTTCAGGTAGTCAGGATAACCTGACATTGATATTCTAAAGGTAAGAACAAATTCCAATGTTACATGAGGATATTAGATGTATGGTATGTATTGAATGAGTTTGGGTGAACTATAAACAAAAGCAATAGCTACAACTTTCTATGTAAAATATGATAAAATATGGTTTACTTTTTAGGGTAATATTTTAGGAGGTAAAGTTAGGGAATATTGTGTATATAGGATGTGTTTGTTGTGAATAAATTTACA
>ML788210.1:223871-257853 GCA_009831015.1 Picea engelmannii | reverse complement strand
TCAAATTTCAATGATTTGGGTCATATTGAAATTGGGCCAAAACTCAATTCCTAATATATTTGGAGAAGAATTTATGTAGAAAAGGGTTGAGTTTGTCAAATTTTAAACTAATCTAGTATTCTAAACTTGTTATGGATGGACTACTAATTTTAGACTGATTCAATTGCAGATATTATATGTTAATTGTACACAATCCAGTGACAAAAGATGTATTTCAAGACATTTAAAATATTTTTACATTAAAAACAACAATTTCATGAATTCAAAATTATAATTTCAACAAAAATAATCTCCAAAAATATATAAAAAAACATAAAATATTTAACTTTCTTAACACATTTCCTATATTATTATTATTTAATATTAATAGTGACTAACATATATGTAATTATATCACCTTAAACTAGTCCTTAACAAGATCCATACCTTTGAGTGATGGGGTGCCTCCAATGTTGCTCCTCTCCATCCTGCGATTCATCACATGACTTAATTATATTTCAGAATAGCAATTAAAGATGTAACAACCTCTACAAATTAATGACTAAAGATGAATACATGAATGAGATTCTCTTCGTTTCGAGAATAAATTATTCTCTACTGAACAGGACCAACCACGTGAAGGTGGAAGCTCTTTTGGCCCCTCACCCCCTCTCACATCACTCTCATTTCCCCATACCCAATCTATCTAGATTTTACAACTATAATTAGAAATGACAGTAACATTAAATGTAAGCAAAAAAATTCATCGCCATGTGCTAAAACAAAAAACATGAAAGAAAATAACATTCATGACATTTAGGAAAACAAAATACATTACATTGGACCAGAAATATATTGGATTTATATTAATAATAAAATGTCTAATCATTTGTTTTTCTTCTTCTTCTTCTTCCTAGTATCCATGAAAGCACAAATTAAGTCGTCATCATCATCATTTAACTGATCCCCCACTGTTATTGGGCCTTCTTGAAGTGTTGCATCATCAGTACTCAACACCTCATGCCATGATGAACTTCTAGTATTTCGGCATGGAGGTTGAGGATGCACATAGGCATCCACTGCTGCAACAACAAAAAACATTCAAGTGATATTCTTATTCACTGTTCCTAGGGAAATTTAAATAACAAAGATTTAATTACAATGTTTTATACCTGGATTAGTCGGTTCAGTAGAAACATTCGTTGGTGGCCACATTGTTGTTTTTGCGCTTGTTGATATCCACTCTCGATCTACATCTACACCCTCTACCATATGAAACGATATAAGTATTTAGTACAAAATATACCCTAAATATTAATACTCATTGAAAATGGAAAAACATTAAAAATGCGTTCATACCACTATGTAATGGTCCTTTGGCAACAACGCTTGAATCAATATGGGGGTCAGGATGTGGTTCAGTGGGTACATCAGCAACATTGGTAGCACTGTTACTCTCCTGCGAATGTGGAAAAGACACACATTATTTTACATTTTAAATGAATAAAAAATATATTTTACATTACAAGTAATCAATGAGTAAAAACTAATCGAGAAGTTTTTAATTTCATTTTATTTACCATGTCCTCTAGAGAGATACATGGCGATTTCCCCAAGCTTCTTCTTCACACCACTACACCATCAAAAACCTGTGTGAACCCAACCTTTAGATCTTCTTCTGTGGCTTGGTCGTTGAACAAATCCCCTTGCATTGAGCAATATCAAAATCATTAGTCACTAGCTGCAATGAATTACATATTTAGTGACGATGATAAAAAAAAAAAAAATGTTTAGGCACTTACAACCCATGCCTTCAATCTCCCGTAACCACCTTGGCCCAGTTTATGTTGGTCATGTTTGTCTTGTCTTGCCTTTGTTGCCTTGGAAGTGTCTTGGAGTCTACGCAATATTTTGAAATATGTTAGATATTGATTGTTTTCCTCATAAAGTAAATAAAAGACCATCATAGTAAATTGAAAACACCTCTTATCTTCCAGGACCAGGTGGTTTCTTCCCTTGTGCTTTCATCGCTAATTCTCTTGCATCAAGAATAATTTCTTTCCACTCCCTCTCGGGGACAACCAAAGGGCGTTCTCACTTGGGGTCCTATACTAATTTATTCCTATACGCCTCTCTAACATGTTTCAAATGCTTTCCAGTCATTTTTAGGACTTTTGGCTTATTGAACGAGTCACCAAACTCACCAACCAGTCTGGAGATAAGAAGGCTTTTCAGTTTGGAATCTTGTCGATTCCATCGTAGTCGAATGGTCAGCCCAAAAAGTTCTAATGCATAGTCATGCAAACTATTGTAGAACACATTGTTTCGTGTAAAACATCGTCATCATTAGTAATTTAAGTTTCACTAATATGTGATTGTTTAAACAATTATATAACAATAATATCTATAAAGACATATATTAAATACATGGTAGTTGTACTATTTTTAGAGGAACCATGTCCTGTTCGACCAAAAATGATACCACGGTTGTTCCTGTGCTTTGGATACATGTAGCACCAGGGTAACAATCAACAAAAGAGTGATCATTTCCATGATCATGATTACCACCAACATGATCTGGTGTGTGTTGTGGGGGAGTGGCATCACCCCTAGAAGCCATAGAATTAGTATCAGGTGGCACACTAGGGGTGGAAAATATCCTGGTGTCTACGTGGCCATGCGGGTTTGTTGTTGTAGTCCTGTTGATGCTACTAGGACCTTCCCCTTCCCCTCTCATCGATCCCACAAAATTCTATAATGAGAAATATGTGTTAATTGCATATATAAAATTAAAAAATTTAAAACCAAAAATTGATATTGTTAGATGACATGACTTACCCCATAATTTGCTATCTTAACATGTAATTCAACTATCCTTTGGAAATCCTCAGCAGTTTCCGGCCCAGCAGTGACCAAATCCTGGAATTCCCTATTGGCTTTTCTTAGGGACAATTCTATTGTCTGCAAGGGGTCTCTAGAATCAAATATCTCTTCATCGCTTATCTCTTCATCGTTTTCGGTCAATGCGGTGCTAGGAACGAGGCCTTTTCCCCAATCAACGCCTTTTCCATGCTCAGGGTCTTTGCCCCGATCACCACTCTGGTAGAATTTCAAGAAGAATGTTAGTACGTGCAAGAAATATTGAAAAAACAATATATGAACTAATGGAATATTGGCAAATATTATCAAATGAAACATTCACACATACAAATTAGCAAATATTTGGAAATGCAACATCAAGCAAAAATTAGCAAATGGAACATTCAGAAATAAAATAAAATTTCGTCACAAATGAAACATTCACAAATAAGTAGTCCCTTTTTAAGTTTTGGTATAATGGGTTTTGTAAAATTCGGGGTAAAATTCGTTGCAACTTGAAGTTCTTGGTATTCTATCTTGTGTGCTACTTCTTGGGAGTCCATCTCGTCAGAAGATTAAATCATGACCGTTGATTTGATAAGCACTCAAGCACTCATTTGGCTTAGCATCTGGTTACTGCCACTGGTCATATGGAATAAGAGATATACGAGCAAAAGATAATAAGTTGCCAAAGTTGATAAGCCCATGGTTCTACACCTATGATCACATAGAAATGGTTTGAAGGAAGCACCAATGTAAAACTCTGATTCTACGATAATAACAGAGATTCAAATCAAATTAAAAGGATGAAATTGATCCATGACTGTGATCAATTTATGAAAAAGCTTCTCGGGAAAATAAATAAATAGTAATTAAGATTAATTAATCGAAGAGGTGCAATGGTCAAAACAAAGGGACACATTTGTGTCACTCTCACACTATTTGAAGAATATATAATCAAGGAAGAGTGTTGAGAAGAAGAGTGTCTCTGTAGTCCGAATCAGAGAATATATTAAATCAGAGAAGCAGAGAGAGATGTAGTAAAAGAATCTATCTAGAATCTTGTGCAGATTCAGAAAATCAACGGTGGTTGGGTGGTGCAAGGGCAGGTTGGTGCCTGCAAAGGGAGTTGGTGCTTCCTTGTCAGTTGTAGCTGACTAAACAAGGGCTTGTAGCCTCCTACCAGTTGGTGATGGTGAAATAGGGTGTGGGTGCATCCTGATCAGTTGGTGTTGATCAAAAAGGAATAATATCTTCCTTCTATGTAACATGTAAAACAAATTTTGCAGTTAATAGAAAAGAGTTTGTGGTTTTCCCAATCTGGTTCCACGATAAAATACTGTGTTAAAATTATGTTTGCATTAATAAATGAAAAATTGATATAATTATTTTGTCATTGATTCACCCGCCCCCTCTCAGTGATAGGATCTGATCCTTCATAATCTACATCAACAACCATTCAAATAGTTTGGGAAAATGTGAATGGAGCGATGTGCGGGTGATATATAAAATGTTTTTCAACCAAAATTGTTTTTTGGATGAAACATCTTTATGTTCGGCCGAAAAGTGTTACCGGAAAAAAAAATACGTCCGACTAATATGGTACACGAGAGTTGAGGCCATTGTCTAGGTACCATTTGATTTGACGTCTAAAGGATTAGACGAAATAGTTTTTGGCCGAAAATATGTGTCTTTCGGTCGAAATAATTATTAGTTCGGCCGAAAAAAATGTCATTAGGAATTTTGGAAACCTGATTCTCACAAAAGTCTTACCCAACTTCACGATTTCACCCATATCAAAGATTCAAGAATATGACCTCAATATTAAACCAACTAAAATAATAAAAGGGAAATCTTTATATCAGATGTTCACTAAAGGAAATGAAAAATACTTAGAATTATGTGAGAATGATCAAGTGAATGTTGTCTTGAGTGAATAGGAAAATGATGAGTGGTATTCATATATCATTTATTATTTGAATAATCTATGATGTACTAACAACTTGATCATAAGAGAATATATTTGAGATTAAAATCCTTGAGATTTTGTTTAACCTAAGATGGTCTTGGTTGGAGGAATCCTAATGGAATAATCCTTAGATGTGTCAACAAGGAGGATGATAACAAGTTAGATGAGGAATTCCATTCAGGATACTATGAGGGCCACTTTGTAGCCCATACCACCACACATAAAATATTGATGGGAACTTACTATTGATATGTATTGTTCATTGATACTCGTCATTATGTTAGGTCTTTTAAACCATGCCATTTCTTCTAGGGAAACAACGATTACCCACTTTACCTTGGAAACTAGTTATTATTGAAGCACCTTTTAAATAGTGGGATTTGGATTTTATCAATGATTTTAAAGAGAATTATAGTAATGGATATTGATGGGTCCTAACTTTCACAAACTATTTCACTAGGTGGGTAGAGGCCACACCAACAAAGAAGAAAATTGAACAAGTTGTAATGAATTTCCTTGAAGATAGAATAATCACAAGATTTGGTTCCCTAGCTAAAATCAATAATATGAAGGCTTTTAGTTATTTGGATATGGAATTTTTTTTCTTCAAGTATGGAGTTGTATTGTCTCATTCTTCCAATTATTACCGACAAGGAAATGATTTGGTTGAATCTAGTAATAAGAACCTCATGAATTCCATTAAGAAAACAATGGGTGACAATAAAAATAATTGGGATAACAAGATCAAATATGCACTAAGGGAAGACCGTATCACAACTAAGACTTCCACTAGGAAAATCCCTTTTGAATTAGTGTATGGAGTAGAAGCAAAATTGCCTATTAACCTCTAGATTCTAGTATTCCATATTAAGCAACATTTTACAATAGATCAGGAAGCTTTGCAAGGAAGAATTGATCAACTTGTAGAGTTAGATGAGTCTAAAAGAATTTTTTTTAATCAAATGATGATAAATTAATATAAAATAAACGAAACATTTTATCGTAAAGAAAATAGAGATATATTGAAGAGGGAGATTTTTTACTCATGTGGGAAAAAAAAAAGGAAAATCTATGTATGCACAAGAAATTTGATGGTCTTTGGCTTGGTCCTTTTAAAATTGAAAGAAATGATGGAGTTAATTCTTTCTACCTAGCTAGCCTTGATGGGGAGGAGTTTCCTTTTCTAGTTAATGGACAACTTCTCAATCTTTACTTTGCAATTGGCACTTGATTTTATAACAATAGGATTAGGTAAGATAGTTGTAGGTCATGTTGTGTGTTTCCTTTATGCTTCTTGATTGCTCTTCCTTTATTTTTTTCAATTAGCACTCTACTTTATACATTCACAATTAGTTTCATTTTGATTTAGTCTTGTCTAAAAAAATTAAAAAAACATGTATATGTACATTGAAATATTTGTTTTTCCCCATTTCATTTATATTTTCCATATACTAAGGGGATTGTATTGCCTTTCCATTTTGTTTCTAATGTTTTTATGGTGATATGTAGTAGGTTTTTTCTTAGATTGATGCAAAGTGAAGATCTTGGAGTTCTAGATATTGTTGAGGTAAACATGTGCTCTACGGTGAGCACATGTCCCTGTGTTGAAGCTAGAAGTTACCCCATCACATATAGGGTTAACTAGATGATATTTTATCCTATGATCTATATCACAGACAATAGTTCCGCGGATTAGATCCATGTTTCTCACAAATAATTGACCAACGATGTTTCCTACATTTGCTAAGCTAACTCTCATCTAATGACTACAGTGATTGGAACACATGAGGTACCTTGTTTTATTGCTTCATATTAAGTGTTAATGCCTTATGTATTTGGCATGAAATTAATGACCATGTGTTGAGTCGGATAATGGTTCATGATACTCTAAATTTTTTCCTTTTTACCTGTTTCACCTTGGTGGTCATCATCATCTCCTAGATAAGTGTTGTCACTCTTGGGAAGAGTTATACTATCGGGGGAATTTGAGAGGGACAACATGTTCATATCCCAATCCATACGTAACATTCTCCATATTTCATGATTTTTCTTGTCACCTCTTTTGGGTTGGTGTTCACATGTCACACATATAGTTTCATGCTTCATAATCCCATGAGAAGAAGGAGCTTGAACGATTGAGGTTGATGTAACTTAATAAAAAAAGGGTAGAGAGAAAGATTCTAAAATCAAAATGAAAATAAAATAAATGGAAAAGAACCAAAAGAAATAAATAATGAATAATTCCCTCTCATTATGAGGTCATCACCCTGTGTCCTATGCAATGAATGAATATCTAAAGAAGGACTAAATGAAGTAAAACCAAATTCAAAAGCTAGAAAAGGTTAAATGATTAAAGAAAAAGGAAAAAAGGGGTTTGGAAAGACATAGTGTCAAGTAAAGGGAAACTCAATGCATAAGCGCTTCCTCATTACAAAGGTGCTCATGTGGATGTAGAATACCTTACATAAGCTCACTTGAATATGCAATACCACTCATGAAGTTAAACCCAAACCATACCATTTGTCATTACACATGCTCCTTGATGGGATTCTTGTGAAATAATTATCTTCCTGGGTACTGGCACATGCAATAGAAGCTAATGATGACCCTCCCATACCTAAAATTAGAAAATTGTATGAATTCAATGAGTTATTATGAAGTTTGAAGAAAATGATTAATGATATCTACCTAATGGAATTTACATTTGACACGACTCACTTTTTATGTTGCATTAGACTTGCGTACATGCCCCCAAATTGATGGATACATTGGATCACTTGAACCCCTTTTTGAATATGAGCCTTTTGTCCTTTGGAGGACATTGAGGAGGCCCCTTTCACACTTGATGGAGAACGCCCCACTTCTTATGAGGATGTTGGGATTATTTGAGTACATGACACCTTTTTAAGAGGAATTGTTTGGGGAAACTTTTCATTCCTCATGGAAGAATATCAATGCCTTGACGACCAACTATATGTTACATAAATGAAATTAACACAACAATTGTTAGATTATACACAGTAGACATGAGAATTCAACATAATTAAAAAATTTAATATATTGCATGCGATGATGAAGATTGACTTACATTGATGATTTGATCTATTATATTCCAACTTCCATAGGTGTGGTGTCATTCTTCATGGTTTTATCCCACTCTCCTCTTTACCATTGAAAAGGTGTTTATCAGTATTTCAATACCTATGGTTCTTAGGGAGAAAGTGTCTATATTCATCAAACAACTCCTTTCCTAAACTTCTTGAATGACGAGATCTCATCTTAGGACCACAAACTGGACATGCAAATTTACCCTTTGTTTGCAGACCTAGAAGATACACATCAATGGCATCATTAGTTATATAACAAGCAATTATTTAAAAAAAAACATTATAATATCATCAAAATCTAACTTATTTAAGTGCAATAGTGTGTTACATACCACAAAAATGTGTTAGTCCCAGTGCATCGTGAATTGTCCATGTAAGAATCCCATGGAATTGAAATCCTCTTTGACCTATTGGTCTAGAGATGTCGTATATAGTGATGTCGTCCCATAACTTTAACATCTCATCGACAAGAGGCTCAATATATACATTCATATCTTTCACTTGGTACTTACCTAAATGGTTAAAAAATAAACATAATTACTACACCTTGTATACATATATGAAATTGTGCAATGAACAAGACAAATGAAATGTTAAACATTAAAAAAACAATATCGTTATAAAAATATCCCTGGAACAATCATTGCCAACATTGTGTGCTCTCTCTTTATTGACATCAGGAGGAAGGTTATTGTTTATAACAAAAACAGGCCACATCGAGTAGATAGACCTGAGCTCACCAAATGGATTTACACCATCAGCTGCCAATGAAATCCTAACATTATGAGGTTCTTCTTTAAAAATTGGCCATCTTTCTTTGATATTTTTATATAAAGAACCATCTGCAAGCATTCGAAGAACATCATCTTCACTTCTATTTCGTGCATGGTAATCCATAAAATGTGCTATGTTCCGACATCTAAGCAAAAAATAGCTCCCCCTAATCCACAAAAAACAACAATAATCATTGGTAATTTTCATACATTATTATAAATTAATTTATTCATAAAAAACCCCTCCTAATTAATTATAATTCTAAGACAACCTAATAACCTCTTAAATAACCTAACCCTATTTTGAAAATAACTAATTAATATAAAAAATTAACCTTGAAGTAATAAACACTTAGAATATAGATTAACAAGAAGGGCAAACCCTAATATCTTATAAATTACTTAATACCTATAACCTAACCCTAGAACATAGTAATCTAATTGAAGACATTAATAAACAACATTAAATTAATAATAACCCATTATATACCTTATAACCAAAAACAAAACAAACACATTTAGAAACCTTAATATTAACTCATAACAAACATTTAATTCTTTTTAATTATTTAGTTTGACCTATTAACTAAACCCTAGAACATAAAATAAAGATAAAAAAACCCTAAATTAATAATAAACTATTATAACCTTAAATAAACAAATTATTAAACCCTAGAAATATTAGCAAATAATTTAGTTTATTAAATGATTCTACTTTAAACCTAGCCGACACTGAAAACTTTCCCACACTTCTAGTATTTATACCAGCTCTTCCCATTTTATTAACCTAGGCTCATTGTCCTAAAGATGGATCTAAAACGTCGACAATCTATTGACAACACTATGGTGTTTCTGATCAAAATTGAAAATCCCAACCACAACAATCTCACTCATCATCTAAATAGTCATTGCAGGCGTGGAATTATGGGAATATAATGAAGAACCTTGTGAGGCACCTTTTTTGTTAACTGATCAGTTCGATATCTATTGATTTGACATTATGGGCAATTCGATTCAGATGCATATTGTCCATAATATATTATGTGATCATTGGGGCATGCATCAATAGCCTGATATTCCATTCCAATTTCTTTTAGAATGGCTGATAATTCTTGGTATGTGTGAGGTAACTTATTTGGTGATGGTAAGAAATATTCAACTATCAACCTACAACAACAATATACAAAAAAAAAAATCAATAATGAAAATTATATTAATCATTATAAATATTGCATCCTTAATTTAGACATCAATTGACACTGAAAATAAAATAAAATAAAAGTTGAAAATTGCATAAAAATGTAAAATTATGTTTCTTACCTTAGGATCTATGTCATGCATGTGTTTGACAAACCATTTGATACCTTCAAGTTGACCAACAACATTACAGTAGAGAGAACACTTTTTTTTGTGCCTTCATATAGGGATTCAGTGGCATTTTGAAGGATAGGTTTATCAAAAATATATTCATCATTATTGTCCTCGTCACTATCATCATTATCATTCTGCAAGTTTTCCTCCTCCATGTTGACATCATCATCTATTGGAGCATTATAAATGTCTTGGATCAATCTATTTGTCCCATCATCATCAACTGTATAATTAATATCATCATTTTCCATAGGAATAACGTGATCACCATTATCCACACGATTAAGTTCAACTTGGTCTTTAGTATTATCTCTATGAAAACGTCTGCTGCTAGGCGACATCACATTATTAGGATGATTTTTCTTTAATAAAAACAATGGAAGCAATAAAATACAGTTAGAGTATATCACAAATATTATTTTGAAAGATAAATTAAAAAAAAAAAAACAATTAATGTATAATACCCTTAAAGATCTATAATACTAATTACTTACCGTGGGACGATATTCATTGCCCCTTTCAACATGCCCATTCTCCCTACAATGTTTTTCAACTTTTTTTAAAGGTAGTCTTCTTCTATTAAAACCCCTGCATTCACAACAAGGGCAATAACATTTCCCATCACCATGAATCACCATGTGTCGCTTTAACATAACAAGCTATCTTTTCTCATCTGGAGTTGACATTGTAATTACCTATTACAACAAATCCATTGAAACATTATAAGTACAATATACAAATCTATTCAAATAATTTGGTATATATTTAGATATTTGTAATGAAAATTATATAGCATGTTCAGAAAAAATAAGGGACAAAGCATGAAATATTAATAAGAGGAGGTGGATCTATTATCACCCAAAATCACACTATATAATATTAAGTCCCTAATAAAAATTAGGGTAGCTTTAGGGATACACAAGAGTACTGATGCCCAATATCAATAAAAAATCCACTTCTCTTCACTTCTAGTTGGCTCTTTTCCAACTCAAGGAGGAAACCCTAAATGCAAATTTACTAAGGCAAGGATACTTAGATATTCAAGAAGTTCCATGAAATATAAGAACAAAATTAGAGTGATTGAATCTAATTAGAGTGATTGTAGATGAAATAGTAATCTTTTTACTCTATCAAAAGTGGATAAACCATAAAATCTTTCTGAGTTAAAATAAACCATAAAATCTGATTTAAGGAGTGAAAATAAACCATAAAATAGTTCAATAACACCAAATTACTAAATCACACAGAATTTTTTTAAGTATTGACCTTCAAAATCTCAGCTATGTAGAGTCTGATCAATTCAATGTCTCTTCTTGAAAGAGAATTGAAATCAAGATTTCATAAAAAACCAGAACACCACTGCATCAGAACACCCGAATGATTTTCGCAACTGTAGAAAATTATTGTTGCAACTATAGCAAATTTGTCATAACTGAGATATATATAGGATTGATTTGTCGTAAATGACTGTTTAATTCTCACACGTGCCATTGTTGGTCACTATAGAGACTAACTAGTGGTTAGTCTCTAGAGAGACCTGCTTTCATCATTAAAACGACCAACCTGGAATGTTCGTCGCTAGAGCGATCAAGATTTGGACCCCGAAAAAAAAAGTATATTTATTCCAAAAAAAGCAAAAAAAATACGACGAAATTTTAAACGTCGTAATATTTTGTCGTAATTTGTGCCCAATGTAGTAGTAGTACTATGTACAGGAAAAAGGGGTATTGTATTTTGACTGGCACCAAGTTGCCAGGAAAAGTTGGGTTGTTGGCCAGGGTTCTGGTAGAAACCGTGGCTTTGACCAGCGTACGAAAAATGTGTTTGTTGGGATATCATCAGCTGATTCCCATAATTGGACAACGTGGGTTGGGCAAGAATTTATCCCTATGTTGTGTTCCAAGGATTTGGAAGGGGATGCCCCCAATCGATTCGACAGGCATAGGTATTGAGCCTTTCCCAGGGTTCCATTGACCATGGAAGGGGTTGCCCCCGACCGACATCCCTTGCGAGTGAATTGATCCCTGCCAATGATTCCAAAGTCCTTGTGAGGAGAAAACTCATGTGTTTTCCCCTTGTGCAGGAATATTACCCTGCAAAGGATTATGTTGCCCAAAACCAGGGTTGCCCCCAGCCGAGACAGTAGCCAAATAAAAATAATTATTACCAAATAGGGATGATTTTAAGGATGGAAATTTATTTTAAAATGTAGAAACCTTGGCGAATCTTACTAATCCTTCATATGCCAACTATAAATGTTTGACAATATTTTTTTAAAAATATTCAAATTTCTAAGGATTTTAAATAGCTTTTATAAAATTTTAGCGATTTTTAAGGTAAAATAATTTTATCCTATAGAATTTGGGCGAATCATTTTTAAAATAACGAATCTCATTTTTGGAAAAACTATGGAAAATTAGCCCATGAGCGAAATTTAGCCCCTAAAATCATCCATGTTACCAAATGTGTCGAACAAAGAGAAGGACATGGATCCCACCAACGTAGTGTAAGATGGAGGTCCTAAACTGCCTGATCCAAACAAGCTGTAGTTAGCATTCGGCTTGATGGGTTGCTAGAAAGTACCACCAAGCAAGGGGAAAACATGAGGTATATGACCCCCACCATAAGGGATAGCATTGAAGGGGATTGAAGTGCCCCTAGTAGACCCTTTCATGGGACAGTTTGGTCTCCCTGCCCCCAAACCCATGGTCTGTAAGGTGGAGTAGGTAAGGACTGAGTTTGAATCAAAGTCGGGCATCCCATATGAAAATGGAGAGCCCTTCACACTCTACGTAAATCGAATAGTGGTTGACACCGATGAAGGTATCGTACCACTGCCCGAGGTAGAGGGAGTCGAGACCATTGTGGTCCAAACTAGAGAAGGTGGGTTAGGAGGAAACATACCCCTTGTGGTCGTAGATGAAATGAGATTATGAGGACTCCTGGACGAAGTAGAAACATTTTCTTCCATGGCTGCTTGTAAGACTATCTGACGCTCATAAGGTGTCACCTTCGGAGGGACAACTTGTACTAATATTGGCACCGACAAGTCAATGATTGGAGGGTTGGATGGCCCAAGAGATTCCACTCCAAGGTTAGAAATAGTAGATTCCTCCATAGTTGATTAATTTCCTCTCGGAGCTGGCTCAGGCACAGTTTCCTATGGCCCGGTCTCTTCGAATCACCCTTGTTGGTCAAGTCTTCGTCGTAATGGTGGTGGTGGTGGATCTAATGCAATCAGTGGTAGGCCCTGAAGCCTTCACGACTGATGGAGATATTTATATTCCACTTTGTGAAAATATCAACGACATAGTAAGTCTTTAACTATCATTTAAAACCAAGCACACACTAGAAAAATTCCTACAAGATAAATCAAGCAAACCACTATCTAGTAGGAAGAACAATTACGCCAGCCAACACTAGAGAAAATTAACGGTGCAAGTGAAACATGAACACAGAAGAACCCTCCAGGTATACTCTACAAAGTGTGACCCAATGTCTACCCTAGGTACCGTGGTATGCCCCCGTAGTCACCTGTGTAAGTCCCTAGAATATAGGAAACTAACTTTCCATTTAACAAACAGTCACCAGGCGAGTACAATCGACAGTCGGGTAGATCGCAATGAGTAGGATAACAAGTCTGAAACCTAATGAGGGTATCAAAAGTAAGTGTTCCGGAAGACAACAAAGGATCTCTAATGAATTCAAGGTCTATGAAGCTCCGTAGGAAAATATAGAAGATAGTATTCCCACGACAAATCCTCAATATGCATTCCCCACTACGTTTAGTCCGACTTTGGAGGGGTTATATCCATTGCCTTTCCTCACACGACCTTGTTTTTATCCCCTGTGGTAGAGGGGGGTCTCAGATAACTTTCATGTCACTGGACTTTAACACTCCCTAGCTCTGAATCCAATGTTTGTTTAAAATCCTTGAAGAGTTTCCTCTCTAGCCTAATTCAAGACCCTAACCCTAAACTAGTTGGTTGACCCTACAAACATAAAAGTCTAATTAATTTTAGATTTAGCATTCGTTTTAATGTCTTTATTAACTCAAAGGATATGGCGATGAAACTAGTGATGTTATGAGAGACTAAAAGAGGAGAAAAAGACGTAACTCTAAAAGCAAAATTACTTCTAGTCAAAAGTAAATATTTATAACTAACTCTTTGTAACCAACTTTTCTGTAACTAATTTTTTTTTTTTTTAAGATCTTTAAACAGAAGATCTGAAACAATATTTTTCTTGACTACAAGCTACTTATGTTTCAATAAATTAGTAAAGAACTTAAAAATGGACTCTTTTTCCTTTCTAGTAAAATAACTAACTCCAACTACTTTACCAAACTGAAAATGATTTTTTTTTTTTTTTTAAATTGCTTTGAACAGAAAAAATGAAATAAATATTTTTTCTCTTTTCTCAAAGAAAATTTAAGGGGTAAAAATAACAACTATAAAAGACTGAAACAGATCTTTGGCCCACTGCAGATTGAAGGGAATCACTAAAGAAACCAAATAGTCCATCAATAATTCAAAGACTTGCTTAAAACCCTTTCAAAAGTAAACACAAGAAACTTCAAAAAGACAAGTAAAATGAATTCTAACCCAAGCTATGGATGTAAAAATAGAGACTCTGAACTCTGTCAAGAAACCTTGAGAATTATAAACCTTAATCAGGAAATAGGTTAGCTACCTCTTTTCTTTTTTTTTAAGTTTCTTGAACCAGATACACTATTGTTGCTTCAAAAGCCTGCGTATGTACGCAAAATGTTTATTGATCAGAGCACGTATGTACGTGGGATGACCCAAAGTAGGGAGAATACACCTCTGTACTCCCTTAAAGAAATAAAACAGGTAGTCTTATAGGGCAGGGAGAACTAGTATGGCACTTGAAGGTGACCAGAATCCCTTAAAAGACTCAGAAGACTCAACAAAAACTCGAAAGGCGGAAAAACCAATCAGACAAGCCAAAATCCCCTAAAACCATAGAGGCTTCCCCAATATGGTCGCCAGTTTTGCTAGCGGGAACCCTCCCCCCCCCCTTTGACTACACCAGGGTTCAGAATGTAGGCATATCAATTAACCATCTAAATGTCAAATAATTTTCTAAACTACCCCAAACATACTAAAACTCATACAATAAAATAAAATATGAGGGAGATCGGGCAATACATTTCGATTCCAGAGGCCATGGACATGGCTGAGACGATTCTGGTGGGCATGGCAAGGGGTAGATGCTTCAACGCAAAATTTCTTATGGATTGGGAAGATAATTCATGTGGATTGTTTTTGGGACAAGCTCCCATTGTCAGAACCCTAACCATGGGGTGGTTCAGTTTCAATTTTAATAATTCTGAGGAGAAAGAAAGAGTTTTAAAGAAACCCTGGTCCATTTATTCGACACCCATTCTTGTCAAGCATTGGACCCCTTTGTTCAATGCGAGCAAATAAAGGATTGGAATTTCTCATTTATGGGCAAGTCTCTTAGTACTTCCCATGGAATTTTGAACTCAGAAAAGTTTCACTCAGCTTTCAAATGCGATAGGTTCATTTGTGGAAGTGGATGTCATTTATTGAATATAGAGAAATGGGGGTTGCAAGGATTCTGGTAACCCTGGATCTATGTGAAGGGTTGCGAGGATTCTGGTAACCCTGGATCTATGTGAAGGGTTGTGAGGATTCTGGTAACCCTGGATCTACGTGAAGGGTTGTGTAAGGACAAAAATCTTATTTCTGGTGAAAAATATTTCAAGCAAAATCTCAACTATGAAGGTATTCGCTTCGGGTGAAAAAGATGTCATCAACATGGCCATCATGTCAGTCAATACAATATTCCTTTCCATGGGAAATTTGGGAGGTCATGGAAGGGGGACTCTTTTATTTCAAATAAATTGTAAGTACCAGGAGTCACCCCTATACTGCTATAAGGGTAAGCCCAGTACTCATCAAACTATTAAGATAAAATATGAATGTTAAAATTTGATAAAGGCCCATACTGATATAGTATGCGACTCACTCCAACTCATAAAATGAATAGAAACTATGCTCCAACAAGAAAGTGATAATATAACTTCCAATTAGAAACTATTTAACAAAATGAAGAGAAGAAAATGTAGAAGTACACTAAAGTAAATCAATCAATCTCACTTCTAGCTCAATTATCTCATTTACTGAAGAAATTTTCATAAACTAGGAACTTCCTAATACATAAATATAGAAAACTCGAATGAAGAATCTTCAGAACATATGCAACAAATCATTTCCTACACATATTGTAAAATAAACTGTAGATGAATCAGTCATATATAGTATCCCATTAAATCAGAAGATAAAAAATATATTAGAAAGAAGAAAAGTTGATCTTCAATTGCATTAGAATCCTTCAATCCAGATACACAGAGTTTTGAAGTTTCAAAATGAATACAAGAGTATAGCCTCTATTTCTCATCACTCGAACCCTTTCATCATCAAAACAATTTGGATATATAGTCTATCCCTATATGCTCCCGCTAAGTGGTTACAAAGGATCCCCCTTGTTTAGGAGTTTGTTACAAAATATAACAACAGAAAGAAAAACTAACTCCTAACTTCTAGGATGTTGTCTAAGGTAATAAATCTATACAAGACACATCATGCTACATGGTATAATGATGGAACATTTTTCCCTCTCCCTAGATGACACTTGAAGAAACTTTGATTCTGAGTTGACTGTGCACTTTTGCAACGAACTGGTGACCACCTGCTGCAAAAACTCCATTTTCATCACTTTCGTAGAAAATTGGCAAACTTGCTACGAAATATTTGTTTCTTACTTTCTTCAGTTTCCAACCTCATTTTAGCTATGTGCAAGATATTTAATGGCTTTGGTCTCTGCACTTGATGTCATTAGATAATTTCATACATACTTCATGTTTAAAAAAAACAATTTTGAGAGGAGAACTCTAAAACCCTAGTTGTTATCCATGGCTGCTACTATGCTGTCAAAATTAGGGTTTCACATTAAGTAATCAATTTCGAAATACAAGTGGTCCTTTAAAAAAAATGGATATTCCTAGTATGTTTCTAAATTATTCCACTGCCACTTGAGCCAACACATCCAAATTCCTTTTTATAGCTTCTTCCTTTTACTGATGCAATTTTTCTTTCAATTTCCTAATCTTTTCTTGCAAAACTCTATTCTGCTAGTACAAGTTCTTGAATTTCCTATACAGTGGCAAGGAACTTTTAACCATACTTTTTCTATTTTCTAAAGCTTCCTCACATGAGTCCAAATGTTCTGCTATTCTAGACTTCATTTGTCTATTTTTCTCTCTTAGTTGCACAATTAGAACCTGTGCTTCCTTTAGTTGGTTCTCGTGTCTCTAGACTCTCAAATAACTTTCTTTTGATGGGGACTAAATTTCAATCACTTGTACAGGATCATTATGAGTAGGTGTTTCAGATCTAATCTCCTCATTATAAGCCAAATTACTTGCTACTGATCTGGTCATAGGTTTTCTAGGTTTTTCTTTTACATATACCTATGGACTGAACATCACCCTTTTACCTGATGAGATTTGGACCTCTTCTATTTCTTCAATTTCATGATGAATATGAACTTCGACTTCAATTTCATCTATAGGAGATAAATTTTCTTTCAATGCTGACCTAGTCAAAGGTTTTCTAGGTTTTATCATTTTCACTGCTTCAACAATGAATTCCAGTTTTCTCTTACTTTTCTTGTTGTCATAGGTCTCTATAACATATTCAAAATTCTTCATAACCTTCTCTAATGGTTTTTTTCCTTATATTTTTCCTTAGACTCTTTACTGATAAAGGTTTCAGTCGCATATTTAGAGGTTTCCACTATGGATAGTTGTTGTTCTTCATCTTTGCTTCTTTTTATTTTAGCACTGCCAGAGGATTCCTTATCAGTTGCAGAAAGTACTCCTTTTATATGGTGTAGAATTTTAAGCCTCTTGACTAAACCCTTTTGTATACAAAAAGGAATCCCACACTACATTTATTTTACTAAGTTTTTCCAAGACCAAGAGTTTTATGAGGCCATAATGGAAGACACTGTGTTCAATCTGCTTGGACTTTTCTTGCACTTTGTCAACCATGTTCCCCAAACTTCTATAAAGGTAAAAGGGTATATTAAGAGCTTGATTACTTGTAAAATGAATAAGGAGTTTGATCTGATATCAATAAACCATGTTGAAGCACCCTTCACAAGTAAAATATCATTGAATCACTCTTAGCAGCTTGTCATAATGATCTATCATGTGATTCCTTGGCACTCCTTTTGACAGTTTTTCATTCTAAAAATATGTCTTGAGGTAGTCATTATTGTATGAAGGTCTAGGGTCATCCCTTTGAACCATTTCTCACCTTGAAGAGTTATTTATGTAGTTGTTGCAATAGTTTTCTCGGTAACCTGAAATTCCAATGGCCCAAATCTTGTTCTAACCCCATCAAAGTTCATGGAAAGCTGTTTGGATACTTCCATGTGGCCTCCCTATAATTTTTCACAAAAGGTGAGGCATCCCACTCTTCAATAAGATTCTCTAAATATAGGGTTTTAATTCAACAACTGTATATCAACTGGATCAAAGCTTACAATCTCGCCTCCCTTGTATGTCTTCTTCTGTTGCTTGTCAAGTTCCATGTTTGTCAATCAGAGGGTAAGATGAATGGGGCGAGCTTAGTTAGAAGAAAAAATAAGCAATGTACATGAATTATCAGAGCATTAGGGTTTATTCAGGAAACTATAAATGTGGATGAATCTGCATAGATAAAACCTAGATAGAAAAAATACATACACAGTTTGCAGAGAAATGAGAAAAGAGAGAAACATGAGAGAAAAAATAGAAGAATTCTATTAACCAAATGAATGAATGATAATTTACACATGAAATAATCTGTATAACTCAACTAATGCACATTGGAGGAGAATCCAATGCTCCATAGTGGTGTTCTAGAGTCATTTGGACACACACTGACAATTATGGGAGTAAACTGCCACCTAGTCTCAATTAACTAGTCTCTCATAATTCAATTAACTTACTGAAACAGAGTGAAGTGAGGAGGAGATCAGGGAATAATTAGTAATGCACTAGTCTGGTGATAATCCCAAGGAGAATTCACATTAGGTGGTGATGATCCCAACATTGCATGCCAATGATCTCAATGTGGCATGTAGACTCCACTCAACTGATCAAACTGAAGTGTGACCTGAAGAGAATATTCTCCTAGAATGTAGGAAAAGGAATATTATCCCTAAAATATAGGAGACTGAATAATGACTAATAAACATAAGTAAAACCTTAGGAAAACAAAATCCTATGTGTGTGTGAAGTATCTCCAACACCCTAGTGAACATCACTATGGTAAAAATAAAGAATGGGTCCCGAAAACGATGCCATGTTAGGTACCCAAATACAAAATATACACTGAAATAAATGAGGAAAGAGGGAGAAACTCATGGGAAAAACATCCCCCTAAAAGTACAATGTATTTAAAAAAGAACTGACAGTTTCTAGGCAACTGTGTCCTTCACTCCAAGATTACTACGCGGAGAATGGAACTTCTTCTTAGTGAAGGTCTTGGTGAAGATGTTTGTAGTCTATTCTGCTAAAGGAATGAAATGCATGTTGATGATCCCCTCATATACTAATTCCCAGATGTAGTGCATTTGAATCTTTATGTGCTTCGTCTACTGCCTCTAAACTTGATCTCTACAGAACTTCAGAGTGCTCTGGTTATCACACTGATGACGATCGGCACATGAAATTGAATGCCCAAATCAATGAGAAAATGTTGTAGCCACATAGCCTGAATGGTTATGTTAAATACCCGTCTATACTTTTCCTCAGTTGAAGATAGAGAAATAGCATCATGCTTCTTGCTCGACCAATAGATGGGCCCGAAACCCAGATTGAGTGAGTAAACAAATGTGAACTTGTGATCAATGCTATCACCACCCAAGTCAGAATCAATGAACCCGATGAGGTCCAATGTATAGTCTATTTAATAGTGAATCCCAAAGGTGATGGTTCCCTGTACGTACCGAAGGATACACTTTGCAGCCTTCTAATGTAGCACATGCGGCTCTTGCATGAACCTGGATACTGCTCCAAATTCATAGGAGAGGTCTGGTCTGGAGTTTGTGAGATACAAAAAACTCCCCACTAGTTTTTTATACAGTCTGTTGTCCACAAGTGGAGTGTCCCCTCCATCCTCAAGTCTGATTCCCGATAGGAAGGGAATCGAGGCAGACTTGCAGTCTGTCATGTGAACTATCTCGAGGAGATATCATGCATACTTGGCCTGAGACAGTTTGATGTGTGATGCATCCTAAATGATCTCATGTACAAGGAAGAAATGTAGCAAACCCACGTCCATCATCAAAAACCTGTCATGCAAAATCCAGTTGAATGCAACAATCCTTGAAGTCGAGCAACCGGTAATCAACAAATCATCAACATATAGAACTAGGAGTACAAGTGAATTAGTCGTCCTGAGCATGTAAACATTCAAGTATGAATTACAACATACAAATTTCTGTGACAATAGGTAGGAGTCCATCATGGAATACCATGCCCTCGGGGCCTTCTTGAGGCCATAACGAGACTTCTTCAATCGACAGACCAAAGATGAATCCTTCACAAATCCCTGGGGTTGATCCATATAGATCTCCTCAAAGAGATCTCCGTGAAGAAATGCATTATTCATTTCCATCTGATGGAATTCCCATCCCTTGGATGTTGTAATGGAAAGTTCCAAATGTATGGACTCCATATTCGCTACGGGAGCAAAGGTCTCATCATAGTCAATGCCGTGCACCTACTAAAATCTTTTGGAAACTAGTTTGGATTTGTATATGCTAACCTATCCATCTGTTGCGCTCTTGGTCTTGTAGACCCATCTACAACTTACACGTTTCCTTTCTACAATAAGGGGAACCATATCCCAAGTCTGGTTCTTGAGGAGGGAGTTTCACTCCTCCTGCATGGCGGATTCCCAAAAGGGATTTCCAGCAGCCTCGCCATAAGACTATCGATCATAAGACTGAACCAAGAAAATATTCCTAGGTGGAATTGGTTTAGTGGTAGTGAGTGCAAGAGGAGTCTCCTCGAAGTCAAATCGATTCCTCCTAGTATCAACTAGAACCCCAACAAGATCTCATGCATCCTGAAGAGTAGTCTTGGCCCACTTGGGCCTCTTCTCTAGATCTTCATCTGCATCTGCATACACCCAATTTGTATCTGATTGTATTGACTTGGTATATGAATCATCTTAATCCTCTGAATCAGAAATCTCATTTTAATAAGAGTTAGCATGTGCGTTCTCATCATCTCTGACACGTGGAAGAACAAAAGTTTCTACATGCGGCTATTGAGGTACATGTGAGATACTTTCCTCGAATTGGAAACTATGCTCAATGATAAGCCGGTCCGAGGAGATATTAATGAGTTTGTATCCCTTCACATCGTCTAGGTATCCAAAAATGATAAACTTTGTGCTCTATGCATCGAGTGCCTTCCTCTTCTCAGAGGGAATCTTGGACCATGCATGAAAATTGAATATACAAAAGTGGGTCACTTATGGTTTGAGGCCGCTAAAAGCTTCATAGGGGGTCTTATCCTTGAAATATGTATGGGGAGATCTATTTTGGATGTAGGTTGAACAATTAATTTCTTCAACTTATAATCTCTGTGGAAGTGACTTTGCATGTAGCATGCAAGATGCCATCTCTTTCAGAGATCTATTTTTTTGAAAAGAACCTATGTTTTGTTGCAGAGTATAGGGAACCATGTGCTGCAACTAAACATTGACCTCAAGAAAAAGATTATGTATCTCATGGTTGACATACCCCCCCCCATTATCTGTTCGGAGGTATTTGATCTTCTTTCCTGACTATGTTTCAACAAGGTCTTTGAAATCTTTGAGGTGTTGAAAGACCTCTGATTTTTTCCTAAGAAAGAAAATCCATGTGAAGTGTGAGAAATCATCAACAAAAATGAGCACGTACCTTACTTTACTGATTGATGGATGCGGAAAAGGGACCATTATATTACTATGGATCAAATATAAAGGAGAGGAGGCCTTCTGATTCTTTCCTTTGTCGAATTTCTCATGAGGGTGTTTTCCAAGAACACATCCCTCAAAAATTCCTTTGGAGGACTGGATGTCAGGTAGACCATCAACCATTCTATGCTTACTAAGTTGTTGCATATATTTTAAATTCAAATTCCCGAACCTTTCGTTCCATATCCTACTAGTTTCATCAGCATGGGTAAGTAGTAATGTAGAATCTGATTCAATAAATTCATAAAATGTGTAGATTTTGGTTTGATGATTTACCTCACCAGTAGAAACCCTAGAATTGGTTTGCATGTCATAGATATCCAATGCATCATGTGTGAATATTAATCTCTTTCCGATGCCATAGTTTTTCATCTGATACACAGAGAAAATATTGACAGAGAGTTTGGGAATGTGAAGCACATTCTCGAAGCTCCCATTTTTTAGTTCAATTCTTCCTTTGCCAGTGACCTTGACCTGAGAGTTGTCCCCCATCAGAATAGGAGGACCTTTGCATGCATCCAATGAGGAGTAGACTTCTTTTGTGGCTGCCATGTGGTGTGATTCTCCTAAATATTCAATACAAGTAATGGGAGAGGAGTTTATGGCAATCAAAGCATGGCTAGAATTACCTTTCTTGGGATTTTGATCTTCTAGTTTCTTCTTCTTGGCACCCTCAGGGATGCGATCTCTAAGGTTGTTTTATTGAAGTATTTGGGCCATTTGATCTATCTCTGTTTGCATACATGTAGATTTTGAATGGAATTCTTTATGTTAGTAAGTGCATTTCTCCCGTTTTATTCCCTTTCCAACTTTGGATCCAGAGGCATCATTGAAGGGTTTTGAGTACCCTTCCTTCTTTAGATTTTCCTGTTCTTTCCTTTTTTCTTTTTCTTTAGATTTCTTATTTGGATGATTGCTACCATCTTGTATAGAAAGTGCATGTGCCTTTGGGACTTTGATTTTTCCCACGTTGATAATATTGTTCTGTTCTTGTGTCAGAGATTCAATAAAGACCTCAAGAGAGGGCATCATCCAGGTCGCTCTAGAGGCGAGCCTAACTAAATGAAATGTGGATAGAAACATTGAGTATTCTAGAACAAGTTTGGAGAGAATGTTAAGAACCATTTGTTTCTCCTCCTTATATTTATCAACCCTGAAAGCCTTGATTTGCGACAACAAATCCTTATATTTGGTAAATAAATCTTGGAGATTGTCGAAGGTTTTTGGTTCCAAAATGGGCCATTCCACCTTGATCATGTGTTCCCTCATCTCGTCCTATTTGCCAAAAATACCTTCCATGGTGTTACAGGATTCACTGGGGGTTTTACATGAGGATATGTGAAAGAGAAGTTCAGGAGAAATGAGACTGCAAATAGTTCTAAATTCTTCATTCATTCGATTCAGATGCTTGGATTTTTCCATGGATGATGTGGGTTCGGTCTCTGTGTCCATGGTTAAACTATATGATCCTCTACTTCATGTTAGCACTAAAAGTTACACTTTGAATGTTAAAGTGCAAGCTAGTACTCATCAATAGGTTTATGAGGTAAGTCTTAAAATGTGGTGTCAAATGGATAAAACTTAGTCCAACAATGTTAAAACACGAGAAATTTTAGATAAAATGCATCAGCAAAAGAGGTCTTGTCTAACTTATATTGGGGGTTTAAGGGTTAATTTGAATAGAAGGAATACTTTAGTAGAAAATTGAAGTAGGTCTACCACTAGCATCAGGCTTTACCAGTAGACAAAGGAAAGAAAATATTTAGATACAAGAACTTCTTAAATCCAAGAAGAAAAAAACTCTGAGAAAAGTTATAACAGTACCACAATCAAACCTTCATTGAAATACATCTATAAAACATCATTTTAATCATTCAATGACAGTAAATTTTAGAGTGAGAGAGAAACAAGATGACAAGAGAGAAACTAACTTTCATTAGACAAAAATTCATCAAGTCTGATACATCAAACCAGAGCAGGCTATGTTGCATCAATATCACCAAAACGTTTTTTTTACGTCAATCATTCGAACCCTTACACTGACTTCTAATGCTTCTTTTATAACCTAGATAGGGAATGATAGCATACAATGCGAGTTCCATCCTCTAGAGTTGGACTCTCCCATCCAAAACTGAAGTAATTACACCTGTACAAACTGGAAATAACAAACTGCTACA
This sequence comes from Picea engelmannii, assembly GCA_009831015.1. NCBI lineage: Eukaryota > Viridiplantae > Streptophyta > Pinopsida > Pinales > Pinaceae > Picea > Picea engelmannii. Next base: position 233,550 of record ML788210.1, on the reverse strand, counting down.
AAAAAGGCTAATGTTGGAAACTATCCTAACACCTTAATATTGCATGATTGTTAAGAACCAAATACTTGCATACAAAAATACCACAAAGATTCATAGAACAATATAGAAAAACACAACTTTATTATAGAAACCCTTGAGGTAGGAAAACACCATACAATGGATCCTCTCTTGTTCACTTGCCTCTTCGAGGGGGCATCCTCCTATTGAGCTTCAGCTCACAATACAATAATTTTCTTTTAATATCCCATTACATTGTTTGAACCCCTTTATATAGTGCTACCATCACCTAAGAACATTCTAGAGGAGGAATATTCTAGAAGTAGAACCTTCTAAGAAGTCCTCTTACATTTATTATATCTAACTACCCATTTATTATATCTAACTACCATAGTGAGCCTTATTTAATAATATAGTGGACTTAGTCCACCTTACATTGAATGGCCTCCACTATTATCACTATGGGCCCTCTTCCCCCCCACACTACCTCTCTAGCTACCTTACATTCTGTCCCCCTTATGAAAGTGTTGTCCTCAATGCTTGATGTACAACCATATACCAGGGTCCCATGGATAATTGTGGACCATAATGTTGAAGAAGACTGGAGAACCAAGGTCCCATGTAGAAAGGAAAGCCACCATGATGAAGTAGTCCAACCACCATTGTAAGTTTGGGTCCCATGTCCAAGTGCTCATGTGAACTCCCCGTGGAAGATTTTGGAACCCAATAACCAACTCAAAATGATGCTCCAAAGACTGACACCTGTCATGTGGATCCAAATAAGTCGATCCATCCACATAGTAGAAAATGGTTGTAACAAAATCTGGAAGGAATAATATCACTGTAGAATATGCAGGATGGACACTAGTAACAATCATTGGCTCTCGATTTGTCACGTTGATTCTCTCTACAGAAGGTGGATTAGAGTCATCAAATAAAATATGAAAGTGATTGTCATCCTAGAAATGACAACTATCCATATACCAATCATCACAATCGGCCTCAAAATCATACCAAGCATATATTTCTTGATTATATGCATCCCTTATGTCCTCCATAAGAAATATCTTCTTCATTCTATCCAATGAATCTTGAATACTACGAAAACTATCATTGAGACCATATTCAAGGTCATGCAATCTAGCATCCAATGTGTCAGACAATTGGGATTTGAATGTTTCAGTAATTTATAGAATTTATTTGAGGGTTTGAGAGGAAATAACCATCTTATCACCCTATGAATTCTTCGGTCCCGCATCTGTCATGAAAAAACCCAAAAAATAGAAAAATAAGCTACGACAGAAAATCACAGTTTTTTCTGGAAAAACCCTAAAAGCCTGTTGAATTTAAAATGCTCATAACTTCACTTCCCGGACTCCATTTCGGCTGATTTTTTTTTAGAAATTGAGTGAAATTGTAAGAGGAACTCAGATATGTAATTTTTTTGGGAAAATTAAGCCTCCATATTCTACATAAAAAATAAAAATAAATAAATAAAATAATAAATAAGTAAATAAAAAATCTTGCCACTGTTCGTGGAAAAAACCCTGAAAAAATGTAGATTTTAAAACTTCAATATCTTGACTTCCCAGACTCCGTTTCAGATGATTTTTTTTTTTAAATTGGGTGTTTTTCTGAGAGGAAATAAGATATACAACCATTTTCTGCAAAATTTTTACATAAATATACCGAAATTGTCTGAAATGTCTCGACCCTCTTTTTTCTTCTCTGAAAAAAAAAATCTGCAAAAATAAAAAATATTTGCCCACAATGTTTGCCAAGGAAAGTGATCTGATACCACTTGTGAAGAACCAATCAATAAATAAAAAATCACCACAATATATATACAAGAACAATATGAAAAATCTCCTTTATTACTATCAAACCCTTGAGGTAGGGCAACACCATACAATGGATCCTATTATTGAAGGGATCCTCCCCTGTTCACTTGCCTCTTTGAGGGGGCATCCTCCTATTGAGCTACATATCACATTACAATAATTCTCTTCATATCCCATTACATTGATTAAACCCATTTATATAGAGCTACCATCACCTAAGAACATTATATAGGAGAAATCTTCTAGAAGTAGAGCCTTAGAAGAAGTCCTCTTACATTTATTATATCTAACTACCCATTGATTATATCTAACTACCATAGTGGGCCTTATTTAATAATATAGTGGACCTATTCCACCTTACATTGAATGACCTCCACTATTATCACTATGGGCCCTCTCGCCCCCCCCCACTACCTCTCTAGCTACCTTACAATGATGAGGTGTCCTTTGAGCGCATTCCTCTTCTTTCGAGGTATCCTCCAGGTTTAAACTAACCTCCAAACAATTGTACCATGCTACCCTATCCATATGGAAATCATTGATCCTCTTGAAACCATCAAAATAGGAGTTTGCAACATATCATGTAACACTGACTGTATCAACAATTTCTCAAGGAAGTTCGAAGCACTTGATCGTAGAAACCAGTTCGCAGTGCTAGGTGTTGTGAACTTTCCCGTAGCTCCCAAATTAGTCTAGTAAAGCCCCAAAACACCCAAAAAACCTTCTTCAGAGTTAGGGATTCCTGTAGAAATTTAATAATTTGTTGTATGAGTGAAAAACTCAGTCATAGGCATCATACTTGCTCAAAATCTTAAAAAATGCAAGGAACAAGCACTTCTGAAATTGAGACTGCTTAAGGAATTTCATCCATTACTTTCTGAACCTAGAACTCCTCCTTGTGGCGGCTTTGGCCAACACATTCAAATTTCTTTGGGTTAGTTCTTCCTTATAAGGTTTCAGCTCCAATTCTTCTAAAATAATAGAAAGGGAGATTCATGAGATCTTTTCCTATGAAGTGCAACAAAAGTCTAATGTGGTATTGATAAATCATATTGAACATGCCCTCATAGGTAAAATATCTTTGGATTACCCTTAGCATCTTATCAAATCCTTCAATAATTTGGCTTGTGGTAACTCCCTTTGATACATTATCTCTCTGACATTTTGGTTTAGGGAATTCTTTGGAGAAGGCTGCATTTAGTTTTATGGTCGTAAACCATATTTCACCAATATTTGGTATTTCAGTTGTTGCTGCTATGGTTGCTTCAGATACTTCAAGTTCAAGTGTCCCAACTTTGGTTTTGGTTCCATCAAAATTCAAATAAAATTTTCTAGCCACCCCAGGGTGCCCCCTCTGCATCTTCTGACAGAACTTAAAACATCCCACTCTTTGGAAGAATTCCCTGATCAGGGGTTTAGTAGCAAAAAACTGCATGTCATAGAGCTAATTCCTCACAATTCCCCCTCCCTTGTGAGACTTCTATTGTGGAGTATCCATTGATTTCATAGGAATAAAATTTAACCACTAATTTGAGTGATTCAAGAGGCAAAACAAAAAAATATAGGATTTAGGGTTTTGATGGATAATCTCTTTCAAAGGTTGGTTTTGTACAAGGTTTTAGTGTTCTTCATCCTATTTGACCTCCAGGATTAAGAAATGATAACCGATAGTCAAGGAGATGAATGAAGACTACACAGGAAAATTAAGATACAAGGAGACAACTTGTTGTAAAAAGATTGTGTTCAATACTTCATCATCATCTTTACAAAATTCATCATGACTTTACCAAGAAAAAAAAAAATTTAATTTCAAAATAGAAAGCCTTGAATTTAGAATGTAGATCTTGATGAAGATAAGCTAGTAAAAGGTTTTGAGGTAGGTGATTAACAGTTCCAAGTCACTGTACATATTTTACAGTGCTAGAATAGGGGATTCATATTAGATTTCGTAGCATAAGCATGAAAGGCCAAATATGGGATAGGCAAGGTGTCCTGACAACAAGGTTTGTTTAAGATTTGGTAAAATGGGGCTGAGAGATATGAAATTGGTTGAGATTCATGATAACAGGGGTAAGTAGGATATTTGTCAGCGTGGATCACCAATTCACAGCGCCTAGGAGAATCTATGATAAAGCACAACCTTTACAGTCCTTCAACAAAGATAAAAATACTCATGGAGTACAATCTTGTGGTCTGCAATTTTGTTGAGGAAAATATTAGCATGAGAGTTTTTTATATCATCATGATCTTGATCAATGTGAAGAGAAGAAAACTCTTCCATCATTTCCAGGAATCTCTTAATATCAATATCATCCTCAAAGACCTTCCAATGTTTGATATTGTCAGGTATAGAGGGACTATACTTTATTTACACATCATATTTGATCTTGGGGGAAAAGGTATCTTAAATTTACTTGCAGAAACAACCAAAGAATCTACCATAGCATTCTCTTATCTTGGAACAAAAGAGATGTTAAAAGATAAGAAAAAATTGTAAATAAGATCCCAAAATTCATTTATGTAAGTCCTTAATATGAGATGTTTTTATTGATACATTTTTTTAACCTGATGCACAGTTATTTCAGCATCTCCAAAAACTGCTAACTCCTCAATCTTCATATCTTTAGCAGCTCTCAAACCCAAGACAAGAGCCTCATACTCTGCAACATTATTTGTGGTTTCAAATTTTAGTTTATAAGACAAGGATATGATTTCTTGAGTTGGGGAAATAAAAACCACTCTAGCACCAACACTTTCTTTAGAAGAAACCCCATCAAAAAACATCTTCCAAACTAGGGTATCTTGAGGAGGTGTCTCACAAGTTTTAACATATTGTTTTCTTATTTCAATGGGTGATTGAGGAGCATCAATGAGTTGTCGGATAATGGATCCTAGATCAGTGTCAACTACATAAATTGGATGGTTTGTAGGATTATCTTCATCATTGATGATGTAAGCTAGTTTTTCTTCCCTGTAAAGGCTTCTGTGCTCTCCTCCAAACACAGGAATAATGGCATATGAAAGGTCCATCTACAAAGTTTCCCCTACTCTCTTAATCCAAGATATTGACAATAGCATCCAAAACTTAGGGGGCCATCAACCACTACAATATCCATCACCACACTCTTCATGGGTAGTTGAAACAAGGTAACAACCAGGTCTTTGATCACTCCAAGGCCTGGAGTCAAATGAGTTTAGGTCATGATAGGTTTTAGTAATTTCTATACCTAGCTCATCCATGATAGTTTTAGGCATAAGGTTAGAGATGCATCTGATTCCATCAAGCAATTGTGCAAAACTTTATCATGAATATTCAATGATGTGTAAAATGGAGGAGAATATTCATCCCTATCTTCTACCAAAGGTCCCAATATGATTGTTGGTTTTTCATCTTGTAAATTCACTGAGTCTGTGGAATTGGAGGAAAATTTAGGTTGCAACATCTTGGAAAGGTACCTTTTAAACTATTCATTTTTAATCAGTTCTAAAAATGGCACTGAAACTTTTATCTTTTGAATTCATTCTCAAAACTGAAAGAAGAGGGAGATTTCAAAATATCCTTAATTTTTGGAACAGGGGCCTTAATTATCGTTTGATGGTTTTGTTCCACTTTTTATTTTCTTCTAGAAGCCACATCTTTAGCATAATTTTATGTTTTATTGGGCTAATCGGATGTACTAGGCTTCCCATCCTTCGTTTTTGACCTCAAGTTGTATTTATTTTGGTTTTCATTATTTTTCTCTCCTTTACTCAATTCATTCAACTAACTGTCCATACGAGACTCCTCATATACAGACTCACTTAGATGAGGGGATGGGGAGGTATCACCCAAACAATGAATTTATGGATCTGTTTCTTTATCCTCTCATACTTCATCATCAACCATGTTATCTTGAAGAGGGGTCTACACTTTTTGGTCATCCCTATTTCTCTGATCTCTTTGAAGGATCTATGGGGCATTATTTTGTCTCCTGAAATTTCCTCTGTTACTAGTATCTTGTGTGTTTCTATTATTTTGCCTTACATCAAGCTTCATTTTTTCCATTTTAGCAGAAAGTGATTTAACTAGTTTTGTTAGTTCATCTACCTGAGGGTTAATATTAGAAGAATCATAGTTTGAAGCTTCAACTCTATTTTTCCTCCTATCTCTATCATGTTTTCCTCTGAACTTATCATCTTCCAATATGTTTGATTTACCTCCAAGGTTGCATCTTGCATATGAGCTAGTGAGATAGATATCCTTTCTCTCAAAAAGAGGAAAAACTCAGGGTCAAAAGAACTGACATAGTTATCTTGGCAGAAGTTTCAGTAGGTTTAATCTCTGTGGGAATTTTATTGTACATTTTATTAAATCGCTTTGAAAAATCTGAAACAAATTCCCCTTCTTTTCTCTTGAGTGACCCAAACTCTATAATATAATATAAGAAATATTTCTTATCACCAAAATGCCTCAGAAAGGAATCATCCAGAGCTTCAATTCCAACAATAGATCCAGGGGTTAAACCCCTAAACCATTTCCTAGCCTCACCATCAAGTCTTTGTACAAAAAATCTCATCCAAACATCTTCATTTTCAATATTAAGATTGTCAGCATAGCTATAAAAAGTTTAAAGGTGCTCCTCAAGAATTATGTCCTCTTCTCTTGTAAATTTGGGCATGTACTTAAGATAGTCTCCAACTGGGAGAGAATTCATAGGCCGAGGAAGCACAAGAGGAGAATCCCTAGCAGCCACTATGGCATCCATCCTATTTCTAGGAAGGTTTGCACCTGCCATAGGATTATGAAGAGAAGGATTACAAATTCTATGGGAATAAGGAGGAGACCTGGTCTTGGTTGGTACAACTATAGTCTGGATGATGTTTATATTGGGAGAAGGAGGAATATAGGATAGGGAATTTTCAGTTTTAACAAGGAGAGGTCAAGTCTTGGAAGAGGATTGTGGAAATTCCAAGGGAACTAAGGTTTCTTCTTCTTTGGTCACATCAAGTTTAAGAGAGGGAAGAGAAGGAGAACCTAGGGTAGGAAAATCCTCTAACCTCTCAAGTATAAACAAACTTACAACATCAGGTGAGGAAAGAACTTCAAAACTTTCAAAACTTTCTTCTCTCAAATGGGGAGAAAAAGAGGAATATTCCATAGGGAAATCTTAAAGATTTAAATTTCTAGGAGTTTAAACAGAGGGTAAAAAAGGAGCATTAGATACAACTACTGGTGTTTTAAAAGTATAACTAGGAAAATAACCAATAGTACCTGAAACAACAACTGAAAAGCCTTCTTGAGAATCTTTTCCTTTCTTGACGATCTTCTCTGGGTCAACTTCAGGTGTAGCCAAAGGTAGAAGTGGGGTAGACCCCGTGTGTCTGCCTTTAGGAGCCACAACTGAAACAATGGATTCACCATGTGCAAACTGCAATATTCAATGTATTGATTACTATGCACCCTCAGAATCAATATTTCTTTGTCCTTAAATCCCAGGGAAATGTTTTCAATCCACTCCCCGAAAACGACACAAATAATGTTAGCACTGAGAGTTACACTTTGACTGCTAAAGCACAAGCTTGGTACCCATTAATAGGTTTATGAGGTAAGTCTTAAAATGTGGTGTCAAATGGATAAAACTCAATCCAACAATGTTAAAACATAGGAAATTCTAGATAAAATGCATCAACTAAAGAGGTCTTGTCTAAATTAGATCATGGTTTTAAGGGTTAATGTGGATAGAAGGAAGAATTTAGTGAGAAAAGTGAAGTAGGTCTACCACTAGCATAAGGATTTACCAGTAGACAAAGGAAGGAACAACTTTAGATACAAGAACTTCTTAAATCCAAGAAGAAAAAACTCTAAGAAAAGTTATAACAGTACCACAATCAAACTTTCATTTCATTACAACTATAAAATATCATTTGAATCATTCAATGATAGCAAATTTCAGAGTGAGAGAGAAACAAGATGGAAAGAGAGAAACTGACTTTCATTAGACAAAAATTCATCAAGTCTGATACATCAAACTAGAGCAGGATGTTTTGCATCAATATCACCAAAAATAGTTTTTTACATCAACCATTCGAACCATTACACTAAATTTTAATGCTTCTTTTATAGCCTAGATAGGGAATGATAACATACAATGCGAGTTTCGTCATCTAGCATAGGATTCTCCCATCCAAAACTGATGTAATTACACTTGTACAAAGTGGAAATAACAAACTGCTACAAAAAAGGATAATGTTGGCAACCATCCTAACACCTTAATATTGCATGACGATGTGTCCTTTGAGCATATTCCTCTTCTTTCCAGGTATCCTCCAGCTTTAAACTGACCTCCAAATAGTTGTACCATGCTCCCCTAACCATCAGGAAATTGTTGATCCTCTTGAAACCATCAAAATAGCAATTGACAACATATCATGTAATGTTAATTGTATCAACCAGTTCACAACGAAGTTCGCAGCGCCAGGCGCTGCAAAATTTTGTGTAGCTGTCAAATTACTCTAGTAAAGCCCCAAAACACCTTCTTTAGATTGATGGATGCCTGTAGAAATTTCATAATTTGGTGTATGAGTGAAAAACTCCGTCATAGGAATCATACTTCCTCAAAATCTTAAAAAATGCAAGGAACAATATCCTCTAAAACTAAGATTTCTTAAGGTATTTCATCCATTAATTTCTAAGCCTAGAACTCCTCCTTGTGGCAGTTTGGGCCAACACATTCAAATTTATTTGGGCTAGTTCTTCCTTAAAAGTTTGCAACTCCAGTTTAAGTCATCTGATCTGAGCTTGTAAATCTTTGTTCTGTCTATATAAATTCTTAAGTTGCCTATGGAGGGGCATAAATCTCTTTTCTACAAACCTAGCCTTATCAATAGTTTCTAGATACATATCCATAAGGTCACTCAACAATTTCCTTTCAACCAACCCTTCCCCTTTCAAATTAGCAATTTCATTTCTAGCCTCTTTAAATTGCATGTTCAGCCTTTTGAAGGTAGGGTTTTCTGGAGGAGTTATGTCTATAACCTCAATATGCTTTTCAACAACTTCAGCTTTACCTTTACATTTTATCTTTATGGGAGATTCCACTATTTCCTCCTTTTCAATATTTTCTTTATTTGTTGATGACCTAGTGAAAGGCCTCCTAACTCTAGCTTCAACTGCAACAGATGGTGAGGGAAAAAGTAACCTCCTTCCTTTTCTGTCTTTGGCTCTAGTTGATGGAGTTTCTGCTGACTCTGGAGTTGTTTTAGGTGAAACCTCCCTATGTGGAGCATAATGAGATCCCTCTTCTCCTTCTTTTTCCTTAGGTGCCTCATCCTTTTTAACAATTCCTTTGCTCTTCCTCTTCTTACTTGTCTCTATATCGTATGGACTAATGTTAACATTGATATTTGGTTCTTAACATATGGTATCAGAGCTGAAAGTCTTGGGGTTTTGCTGATATTGATATTTGGGTGAAGGACTCAATCACATGGATACTTTAGATGGAGCAATTCTTTGATCTCCATAATGTGCCACATACACAAAAGGTACGAATTGCTTCTTTATATTTAGAACCTAATTAATTTGTATGGTATCGATGGCTTTGTTCTCGCAAATCACTCGTCACTTGGACAATTTTCACTGAAGAAATGATAGCACACTATGAGGATACAAGGAGCAATACCTTCTTTAGCCAATTGATAAATCTCAAGCAAAAAGGGTTTAGTTACCGAGCACATTGAAAACTTCCAAAGATTGAATATAAAGGTAATCGATATTCCAGATGAGCACTTGATTGATGTATTCATAGGAACTTTAAAGGATAACATTCAACATGAGGTTCGCCTTTGGGAACCCAAATCATTGG
>ML788210.1:170196-212373 GCA_009831015.1 Picea engelmannii | reverse complement strand
CCTTCGTTGCTTTGTCTCTGATAAACAAACACAATGGTTCAAATGGTTACCCTTGGCAGAATGGTGGTATACCAATTCCTTTTATACTGCATTTATGGCACTTTATGGATACCACCCTCCTTCCATCACTTCTTCTCTAAAATAAAAATCTAAGGTTCAAGCAGTGGAAGATCACATCGAGAATCAACAACAAGTTCTCCAAATCTTAAAGGACAACCTGACCATGGCACAGAACCGCATGAAACAACAAGCAGATCAACATCGCAGTGAAAGAAGTTTTGAAGTAGGGGATTGGGTGTTTTTAAGACTACAACCATATAAACGGATGTCCCTCAAGCAAGCCAAGAAGGATAATAAATTATCGCCAAAGTACTATGGCCCTTATAAGGTGTTGCAGAAGATTGGTACTATGGCATACAAATTGGAGTTGCCTGCATCTTCATGAGTACACCCAGTTTTCCATGTTTCATGCTTAAAGAAGGTTATAAGCGACAAGATCTCAATTCAAACTATATTGCCAGAAGTTGACGAGGAAGGAAAAATCATATTGGAGCCTAAAGCCATCACTGACACAAGAATTCGCCAGCTAAGAAATAGATCCACTTCAAAGTATCTCATTAAATGGAGGAAACTAGCAGTTGAAGATTCCACTTGGGAAGATGAGTCTTTTATACAGAATCATCCAGATTTACTCAAGCGTTGTGGACAACACTTATCTCAAGGGGAGGGGCATGTTAAGCGCTAATATTGGCTCATTACCCCTTAATTGGGGCATATTATATTAGTAATGTTATTTTATTTATGTCGACTTTAGGCCATTAGTTGTAATTATACCTCCTAGTCTCCTATATATTCCAAGGAGACATTTTCATTTTGAATCATCTTGTACTTGAACATTTAAGTGGGGTAAAAGGAGGCTGCCCCCTCAAACAAGCTTATTATCTGAAATTATTTCTTTTTCAAGGAGTTGAGTACTTTTTCTGAGGTTTTTCTATGTTATATTGATATTTGGTTCTTAACAGGTTTTAATGGATAATCTCTTTCAAAGGATGGTTCTATCTAAGGTTTTAGTGTTATTCAGCCTATTTGACCTCCAGGATTAAGAAAGGATAGTTGGTAGTCAAGGATATGAATGAAGACTACACAAGAAAAATAAGATACAAGGAGACAACTTGCTGTAAAAATATTTTGTTCAATACTTCACCATCATCTTTACAAAATTCATCGTGACTTTACCACAAAATGTATTTTAAATTTAAAAATAAAAATCCTTGAGTTTAGAATATAGATATTGATGAAAAAAATCTAGTAAAAGGTTGAGGCAGGTGATTAGCAGTGTTAGGTCATTGCATAGAGTTTGCAGTGCCAGAACAATGGATTCACAATAGATTTCGTAGCATAAGCAGGAAAGGCCAAATATGGGATAGGAAGGGTGGTTTGACAACAAGGTTTGTTTAAGATTTGGTAAAAACAGGCTGAGAGATCTGCAATTGGCTGAGCTTCGTGATAACATGGGTAGGTAGGATAGTTGGCAGCATGGATCACCAGTTCGCAACACCTAGAAGAAGAAATGATAAAAACAACCTTTACAGTCCTTCAACAGAGCTAAAAATACTCATGGAGTACTTGGAGGTTGAGACTTGAAAAATGATATGCTTGAGCCTGAACAAATTTGTCTGCAAATGGTCTAACCTCCAACTCACTTTCGCCATCCAGTTCGCAACAATTTCTGTAACGCTTGTCTAAAAGCACCAGTGTTTGCAATGTCGAGCTAGAAGAAATTTGAAAGCTTTGAAAAACAGTTAAAATCTTTAATGACGAAATCCCAAGCTATATTTAAAAAAAATATAAGTGTTGAAAACAAGGAGATCTGGATGACAAGTCTCATGAGTGAAATTATGGTGATGAAAACATAATCTACTAGGGAATGTACTGCGAACTATCTGATGATATGACAATGTACAAAAAGAACATGATTTGACTGTCTAATGGGTAAAGGGACAAAGTGGAGGGGTTTTAGTACATCGTGGAAGTGATGACATGTCAGGGTGGTGGTGGAGGCATAAGGATTCTAAAGGTGATGGCTTGTCTAATATTATCATTAATATCAATATATAACCTAAGGATAATAGGTCAACACCAACACTAACTTATTTTTGCACCCAAAATGACTATAAAGAAGAGGACAAACTCAAAAAAATTAAACAACACTAATGAAACAAATAAAAAACCTAAATGTTGAATTGACCCAATCATTTCCATGTGATAACACTTTGAATATGCACTATCATCGTTTCCTTCCATGCAAAGAAATTTTACAATGTAAGAATGAATTATTTTGGAAATTCCATTTTCCTGTTGTCTTCAATCTTCAATACCTACAAAAATAATATGGTGTGTATTTTTCCTAGAAATCCATCAACTCTAATACCATGTAAATGTGGATGAACCTACACAGATCAGGTATATCTAGCAAAAATACATACACAATTTGCAGAGAAATGAGAAAAGAGAGAAACATAAAAGAAAGAATGGAATAATTCTATTAACCAAATGAATGAATGATAATTTACACACTAAACAATATGTATAACTCAACTAATGTGCACTGGAGGAGAAGCCAATTCTCTATAGTGGTGGTCTAGAGTGATCTGGACACACACCGGTAGTTACGGGAGTAAACTGCCACCTAGTCTCAGTTAACTAGTCTCTCAATTTTCAATTCACTAACTAAAACATAGTGAAGTGAGGAGGAGATAAGGGAATCATGAGAAATGTGCTAGTATGGTGATAACCCCAAGGACAATGCACATTAAATGGTGATGATCCCAATGATGCATGGTGATGATCCTAATGTGGCATCTAGACTCCACTCAACTGATCAAACTAAAGTGTGAACTGAAGAGAATATTCTCCTAGAATGTAGGAAAAGGAATATTCTCCCTAAACTATAGGAGACTGAATAATGCCTAATAAACATAGGGAAAACCTTAGGAAAAATAAATACTATTTGTGTGTGAAGTATCTCCAACAGAAACATGGTTTCAGCAACGAGTGGAATTTCACATCAAGATAGAATTTGGTAAGAGATAGGACTGGAGAAACATAATATCACTAGCATGGAAGGTATGATCAATAATTAGGTTCTTAACATCATAGGAGGGAAATACTTTGGGCAGAACAGAGTCTTGGCAGCGAATAAGGATTTTCGCAGCAAGGGAAGTTTAAACTATTTGATGACTGCAACATGATCCAAGAGCCTGATTTTGATGATAACTCATGATGACACAACTTTGAGACCATGACACCACTAACTCCCATGCCTAAGACTAATTATTAAAACCTTTATGAGGATAGGATTATTCTGTTGTGATTTGACATTGACATTTTGACGCTGCGAAACGTTAGGAACTTTTGCAGGGAACTTGAATTTGATTGGTTACAAGGAATAAAGGTACTAGTTTGATTTTGAATGCTTAAGTAACCCTTTATACATGACACAACATACCCTCAAGACTCTTTAAAACATAATGAGATAACCTTTAGACTTTCCCTTTTCAAATGATGAAAACAAGATTTTATGATAACCATGTGACTTGATCAACTTGACTATACTTTAAACAAAATCAACCACTAACTTATGGCTCGTGATTATGCTCAAATACCTTAACCATGAATCAATCAAACTCAACCTTGAGTTGTAAATAGATGAACCAAATGACTAATACTTGACACAAAACCAAACAAAAAAAACAAAATGAGATGAAATTAAACTCTAGTGCATTTTTCTGTGCTAACATTTGGCTCCTTTTGCAGATGGAAACCTCCCTGTGAAGCTCCAAGAACCTCTACAGTTCTAGTTCCTTGAATGAAATACAATTATGATGTCAACAAATGTGCATTTCTCCTACAAACTAATCATACTACAAAAACTAACATGTTGTTCCATTGGGCATGGAGTCATTATTATGGAAACTATCTAAAAATATCGATATTTACAATGAAAATTAGGCCACCCACAGCCTTAGTAAAAATATTTCTTGAGGACGTTCCCATTGACTGGGCCACTAGAAATTTCAACGCCTTCCAAGTTATGCAACTTAAAATGGTTATTGTTTAAAAAATCATGAATCTTAAAAGGGCCCATCCATAATGCTTCAAGCTTACCATGTTTAGGTTTATCTTTCCTTTGAGCATCCCATTTCATCACTAGGTCTCCTGGATGAAGATCTTCCTTCTTATCCTTTCTGTCAAAGATATCTTTGATCCTTTGTTGATGGTTCTATGCTTTTTCAAATTGTTTCTCTCTGATTTGCTAAACCTACACCATCTAGTACATCCTCTTAATCATGCCATTAAGTTATACCTCCTGATATTGTAAAACTTTAGCCATGGGCATAGCCAATTTTACAGGAAAAATAACATCCATGCCATATACCAATTGAAAAGGTTAAGTGTCAATTGATTTTTTAGTTGTGATTCTATCATCCCATAGAGAAAACTTTATCTTATAATCCCATCCTTTCTTGTTTTCTTCCATAAATGTTTTAATAATTTTCATCGAGATATTATTTGAATATTCTACAAGACCATTACCTTATGGGTAATATTAAGTAGAATGGGTAAGCTAAATGTTGTATTCCTCACACAATTTTATCAAAGGATTATCTTTTAAAGTTACAACATTATCAGTGACAATCCTCTAAAAAATTGATGATGACTTTATGTGTAGCATTCCTTGTGGGCACAACTTCAATCCATTTGGTGGAATAGTCTGTAGCAGTTAAGATCGTTGAAATATTGTAACTGCAAAGAGTATTCTATTTATTATTGAGTTATTATTCATTAGATCAATCCCCTTTTGTGGATTGATCATGTTGGGAATTGTAATTGACCAAATCCCCTTTTGTGGAATATTGGTCAAACCCTAAATATATTATGCAAATTGAGAAGTCGGCCCCGAAGATAATTAAAGCGGTTTTAACCATTAAGAAGACAAGTCATCCCTACCAAGTGAAGAGACACCTTTTCATCACCTGCCTGTTTGTATAAACAAAGGAATCCAATGCCTCATTTGTTCACTCACTCATTCGATCATCTAGTGTGCAAGTTTGATAGTTGTAGTTGGGAGAAGAGGGAAGAGAGAGGCACATTGCTCAGTGTTGGATATTCTCTAGTGTTTATGTTTGTTGTCTTAGCATTGTATTGGTTATCTATATTAAGGAAGTTTTTTCTGGGTTTTCTTCCCCATGAGGGTTTCCCAGGATAAATGATTTGTATCTTGTGATTGTCTTTCTCTCAGTGATCATACCTATGCTATTGTTATCTAGTAAAGTGAAAATTAACCTAATAATAGCTCAAAACTTAACATGGTTTCAGAGCTAAGCTCAAGAGAGCATATTTCACCAGATAAAGAAAAACGTCATTGTTGTCGTATAAGAAAATTAGGGCTTTTGTTGAAGATGAATATTAGCCTAAAACCATATAGAAAAGTGTGCCCTAGCCTAGGGAGCTCTTTCGCACCTTCAACACACCTTTTCAGTGGATAGAGCCTCAGGAAAGTCAAACCCTAGTTTTGAATGGTACTAGAAAACCAGAAGTACCAGAAAACTAGAAAACCGGAAGTACCAGAAGACAAGAAAACTAGAAAAATAGAAGTACCAGGAAACCAGAAGTACCAAAAAACCAAGAAACCAGAACTAGTACCAAAAGTACGATTCCATATTTCCACAAGCTCAGTTTCAAGGGGTAAAATTTGGATTTTCAGAAATCCGACTGCACCAACTTACTCGCATGATCTCAGTGCATCTAGCTCCTGGATCAGAATTTCAAAATTTGAAGTTTGAAAAATTAGGGTTTCCTCATAAAAACCTAAGTTGCAGTTGTTGTTTCAGAATCAGTTGTAGTATCAATTACAGTTACAGTATCAGTTGAATTATAAGCTATAGTACCAGTTGTAGTCACCCTTGAAGTTTTTAAGAGTTGGTAATTATTATTGTTGCTTCCAGATGGTGCCACTACCTGCAAATACTATCAGAGGTATGTATTCACATATGTTTAAACTGTTAAGATTTAAAGGGTATTTGTAGGAGAAGGGATCTCTTGCCATATATCCAAAAGGATCTCAAGATCCAACACATTCAGAGGAATAATGCAACCCAGGTTTGATTATTCTTATATTCATATATTTGTTATGAAATTATTTTGATCTAGGTTGCATGTTGAAGCCATGACCATCATTCTAACCTTTGGTCAAAATTAAATTCAAATTATTATATTGATTAAAGTTGATATCATAGAGTTTATTATCTAACCCAACTTTCTTTCAAGATATCATATTGTCTTAGTACAGAAGACAGGTTGAAGAAATCACTCATCATCTTGAGTGAAGGAGACTTGGAAGAAAAGAAACACACTCATTCTTGAGGACAAGAATCCAGGTTCTAGTTTTGATTAATTAAGTTAATAAGATTCAAAGTTGTGCATGACAAAGTTGATAACTACCCCTTTACAAGTAAACACTATAGTTGAGGTAGCAGCCTTGGAAAAGTATTATACTTGGTAGCATGTGAGCATATTGAGATAAATTATTAATGTAATCATTTACCACATACAACTAACATCTCCTCTAAGAGAAACTTCTTGTGTAGGTTATAGGTTACCATGGATGAATGTTTGATCACAACACTAGAAGAGTGTTGATCTCATTTCGTATTTTATTTCTTACTTTTGATCTTTGTTTCAGGCAGGTCACAAGTGATAGCTCTAAAGGAGCTACTGTGATGATTATTCATGCCATTGTTTTGTTACTATTATGAAAAGAGTATTATTCTTGCTTGTTGTTTTGTTGACCTTGTTTCAGGTCACTAGTGATAACCCTGAGGAAGCTATAGTGAAGGTTATAGACGACAACATATGAAATGAGACATGAAAAAGACTATGTACATGACCATATACATTCATGTACCATAGAAGATGAAGACGAAGTTGTTTTTGAGATCCAAATTATCTCATATGGAGATTGACTGTAAGGAGAAGAAGGCTCTAAAGATGACCAAACATTAAAATTCCCAGAAGACTTGGTCAAAGGATTATCAAGCCACCTTGACAGGAAGCAGAACTCATTTGAAGTATGACTCGGCCTTTCATATTTAGAATTGGTATTCAACACCAAGTATACCCTGTAAGAGATGAAGAAGTCCTTGTAGACTCGAAACAAATTGAGAGTAAGCCTGATCTCAAAAAGGATCATATGAAGAGAGATATTCCAAGAACGGGAGACAGATTACATGATAAGACTAGATAATAGCTTGAGAGGAGATATGAAATCTCCTGGAAGATTCCCTTGTTTCAGTGACAGAGAGGGAAGCCAGTCAAAAAGACTAGGATATGGATTCTTCCATGAGACTAGAAGAGAAGTCAATACTGACTTCCAAGATTGATCTATACAAATCAAGCATGTTGTATATGTACAAAGTCTGATGTGTGTCTAGAGGATTCTCCCAACAAGAGGGAGAAGACTATGACGAGACACTTACTCCAGTAATTGGAGAAATAGTTCCAATATTTATGAAGACAACAAGAACAACCATGATTCATATATAGTATGAGATGCAGGGGGAGAAATCCACATATTTAAAATTGAGTGGAAGTTGGTGCATTATATTAGTTGGTTCATGGAGACATGACTACAATAAAAGATAGAGTTACCTCCATGAAAGAAGAAGAGCTACCTTCAGTATCAGTTATTGAGCTACTCTCTGTTTCAAATGAAGTTGTTGTTGTGATGAAGTAGAGGAATTACTCTTATATTTAAGAAGTCTTAGTGAGAATGGAGAAACCATTCTCAGCTTCAAAGAAGTTGCAGGTGCAAAGTCCCAGTTCCAGAAGGAACAGTTGTAGAAAGAGGAGAGGACATACTCTCGGGAAGTGACACAGATAGTGCTTTGCAGAGAGCACATAGAGCTAGCACATGATTGTGCAGATTGAGTTACAGTTGAGCAAGTGTACCAGATTGGTACAATGTAATGTGAAAACTTGGTTTGAAGTTGAAGATAGAAAGACTGAGGTCTGAAGGTTGAAGAAGGATTTTTACAGGATGAAGCAAGCTCCTAGAGCTTGATATGGCAGAATTGATAGTTTCCTGAAGAGCTTGGGATTTACCAAGACTAAAGTTGATTCTAACCTTTACCTCAAGGTTATGAATGATGAGATGATGATGTTACTACTATATTTAGATGATGTATTCTTGAAAATATGAAGAAAATATCATCACATATTTCAGAAGAAGCTCACTACAAAGTTTGATGAAATACCTAATGCTTTATCTCTTAGATCTTAAATTTTGGCAGATCCCAGAGAAGATCTTCCTTAACCAAGGGAAGTATGCAATTGAAATAATGAAGAGGTTTAACATGTTGGAATGTAAATCCATTTACACACCCATGGAAATGAAGTTGAAGATCCTGGTAGATACCTCATCAAAATTGGTTGATGCTACTCGGTACAGACATATTATCGTTTCGTTGATGTATCTGACGAATACCAAGACATATATATGTTTTGTTGTGAACACCTTGAGTCAGTATCTGGTAGAGCCTAGACATTTTCACCTTGTTTCCACAAAACATGTGATGAGATACCTTAAGGGTACATTGGATTTTGGTCTCTGTTATACTAGAGATCATGACTTCAGATTGTGTGGATATATTGATTCAGATTGATCTGGAAGTGTTTCTGATAGAAATATCACTTCATGATGTTCTTTCAGTATGGGGTCATCCATGGCTTCATGGCAGAGTAGGGAGCTATACAACATTTCTCCCAGCATGACAGGAGTATAATACATTGTTTCATGTTCCGCCAGTTGTGAATCCATATGGCTTCGAATATTGTTGACATATCTATTTGATCTGGAGATCGAAGCCACCGTGATCCTATGTGATAACCAGAGTTGTATAAATATGATGTGTTCCATGATGATTCGAAGAACATAGAGATCAGGTATCACTTCATTTATGATATGATGCAGAGAGGAGCTATAAAGCTCCAATATGTTGGCACATATGAACAGGTTGCAGATGTGTTGACCAAGCCTCTGTCTCATGTAAAGTTTGAGCACTTTCGAGACAAGCTTGTTATAGTCCGAAAGGACCTCCCTCGAAAGGGGGAGTAGTGTTGATGATAATATGGTATCCTTACCAGTAACAGGTAACTCAGTTAGGATTTTATATCCTAGGGGACTGATCATCCCTAGAAAGATCTCAAAGGTACGAAAGGGTGGGATGTCAGAGTAATTGTGCATGTATATGCTAGCTTTGGTCAGTAGTGGTAGCTCCGTTAGGATTTTATTTCCTAGAGAATTTTTTGATTCATGGGAAGATCCTTTGGATATGTCAGAGTACCACAAGATGTTGATGCCAGCCTCATGCTGAAGATTTCTAGCTTCATGTTGATGTTGTTGTGATGCAGCCTCGTGCTGAATATTTCTAGCTTCATGTTGATGTTGTTGTGATGCAGCCTCGTGCTGAATATTTCTAGCTTCATGATGATGTTGTTGAGATGCCAACTTTGTGCTGAAGATTTCCAGCTTCATGCTGGTGTTGATGAGATGTCAGCCTAGTGCTCAATGTTTCTAGCTTCGTGCTGAAGATTTCTAGCTTTGTGATGATGTTGTTGAGATTATATCTTCGTGTTAAATATTTCTAGCCTAGTGTTGTTGTTGATGATGCTCTAGCCTTCGTGTTGTGATGTTGTTGTTTTTGATGATGCTCCAGCCTTCGTGTTGTGATGTTGTTTTTGATGATGATGGTCCAACCTTCATGTTGTGATGTTGTTGTTGTTAATGTTGTATCCACCTTGTGTTGTTATTGATGATGATGATGTATTAATGTTATAATAATCCATGTTGATGCAGGTGATGATGATGCCACTTCAGCTTCTTGCTGAAGATGATGATGCCACTTCAAGTTCTTGCTGAAGGTGATGATGTTATTTCATATTTAATGTTGAATATGATGATGTCACTTTAACCTCATCCTAAATATGTTGATGATTTTACTTTAGCCTCATGCTAAGGAAGATGATGATGTTACTTTAGCCTCATGCTAAAGAAGATGATGATGTTACTTTAGCCTCATGCTAAAGATGTTGATGATACTAATTTAGCCTCATGCTAAAGAATATGATGATGTTACTTTAGCCTCACACTAAAGATGATGATGATGTTACTTTAGTCTCATGCTGATGAGGATGATGATGCCACTCCAACTCCATGTTGTGAATGATGTTGATGAGAAAAACTTTCGATGATTTATAGATATGCTAGTCAGTGTTCCAGATGTTGTTGATGCCCTCTCTCTCTCTCCTGATGATGTTTTATTGAGCTATGTATGTATAATACCCTTCTTGTTAAGGGAGAGTGTTGAAATATTGTAACTGCAAAGAGTATTCTATTTATTATTGATTTAGTATTCATTAGATCAATCCCCATTTTGTGGATTGATCATGTCGAGCATTGTAATTGACCAAATCCCCTTTTGTGGATTGGTCAAACCCTAAATATATTATGAAAATTGAGAAGTCGACCCCCAGGATAATTAAAGTGGTTTTAACCACTAAGAAGACAATTCGGCCCTGCCTAGTGAAGAGACACCTTTTCATCACCTGCCATTTTGTATAAATAAAGGACACCAATGCCTCATTTGTTCACTCACTCATTCGATCATCTAGTGTGAAAGTTTGGTAGCTACAGTTGGGAGAAGAGGGAAGAGAGAGATGCATTGCTCAATTTTGGATATTCTCTAGTGTTTTGGTTTATTGTCTTGGAATTGTATTGGCTATCTATATTAAGGAAGTTTTTGTTGGGTTTTATTCCCCATGAGGGTTTCCCAGGATAAATGTTGTGTATCTTGTGATTTTGTTTCTCTCGGTGATCTTACCTATGCTATGGTTATCTATTAAAGTGAAAATAAACCTAATAATACCTCAAAACTTGACAAATATCCACCTTTGTTGACCACTAGAGGGTGGATGGAATTCGCACAATAAAATCCAATCCCCATGTTGGAATGGGCAAGACACTACTATAGGTTTCTGAGGTAGTGAATTAAGATGTTTCTTTCCTGAGAATCTGTGACATTTATCACAAGCTATGATTTTATCACAAACATCAGTAAACAGATGTGGCCAATAATATCCAGCCCTAAGTATTTTGTAGGTTGTTGTTATCCAAAAATGATGTCCTCCACATAGACTTTCATGAAACTCAGACATTACCTGTTTTTCTTCCTCAGGCTCTAAACATATCAATAAAATCCTAGAAGGATCCTTTCAATAAATCATTTGATCGTTAATACAATATTTGACTGCTTTGATTTTCAAGGATCTCACCTTATCTTTTTCAAGACCAGGAGGAGGTTGTAAGTTTTGCAAGAAATATATTATATCCTTATACCAAGATCATTCAACAAACTTAAGATTCAATTGTAGGTTGTTGTTTTGAATTTCATAATGTTGATTTACAGAATTTGTTCCCATGAAATTAACCCCTATAGCTTTACAATTTGAATTTGCTAGCAATATTGATAATCCTCGTCCTTTAACTAGATTTGTAGGATTTATCTCCAGATCAAATTCTAATATTGTTTCTATCCATTTCCTTCTCCTTTCATCAATATTAGGAGGAATTAAAATATCCCTTATTGCACTTGAAGGTACATAAGCTATAATCTTGGAATGAAGGGAATACACTCTAAAATCCTTGAGAGCCTTAACTAGTGCACATAATTGTTTTTCCATGATGTCATATATGATTTCACCATCTCTTAAAGCTCTTCTAAATAAGGAAATAGGTTGTTCCAAGTTATTTTTGTTTTTATGGAGAAGTACAGTAGCTAATGTATCATCATATGCAAAGGAAAAAACAAACAATTCCTTTGAATAATCAGGGCTTATTAACACAAGAGAATCAACTAAATCTTGATTAATCAATTCAAAGGAGTTTCTGGCATCTGCAATACATTTCACTTCATTTTTTTTCCTCAACGTACTAATGATAAATTTTACCAAGTCAACAAAATTAGATATAAACCTTCTCAAGAAGTTGATTTTTCCTATAAAGGATTGAATTTATTTCTTGGATCTAGGTAAGGTAAGTGTCTGAATAGATTCCACTCTACTAGGGTCAATATTTACACCACCATCTGAGATAATGTGACCCAATAGCTTACCATCTTTCATAGCAAACTGTGATTTTTTAGGATTTAAGGAAATCACATACATCCTACATTTCAAGAACACTTTCTTCAGGTGTTGAAAATTATCCTTATCAGATGTGCAGAATATAGTGATATTGATCCAGGTGGATATCAGTGGCCACCCACCTTTTCCAACTGGATCAAAACAATTTTCTAGCAATTTTGGTAATTTACTGTTTTTAGCAGTTTGTAACTTCCGGGGCCATTTTGAGGGCCAAAATCAAGATTTTTCGGGATCGATATTCTCAATGATAGCTAAAGGATTTGATTGAGCCCCCAAAATGAATATCCTCGATGATACATTTCTAAAAAGATATCATGCGCCCCAAACGGAGATGGCATGTCAAAGTTATGCCCTCGGGAATTTGATACACCAAACTACCCAAAACAGGGTCCACAAAATTGTTGGTTTTTCATCTTCCGAGGTTAGGGTTTTGGATTTTATTTATGATAAAAAGGCCTTTGGAGAATCATTGTAAAATCATCTTCTTGTGAATGTGAGTAGCGGACATATATCTTCTCATAGATAACGTGCCACCATTCTAGTGAGTCCTTCACTCTGTATTTTACAGCCTTTGTACATTTTTTCTCATTAAAAGAAAATTGTGTATTACTATATCCTTGTGTTTATGGTTGCATCTCCGATACATTTCTATTATATTATTGGATATCTGAGATATCTATGTACATTTCTTTATTATATCTCCACTCTTATTTCGTGCTGAAAATAATCTGGATCAGTGGTATCAGAGCAGACTACTCTTGATCATTTTTCAGTGCATGTCCTCGACGAGGTCTGAGTATAGAAAGTTGGGTCTTGATATTGTCTCTCTTGAAGACAATCGATCTCACACATCCAAGAAACCCTCCATGGCGGAAGAAAAGAAAAACGAGAGAGAAAATGATTCTATTAACATGTTGCTTGAGCAAGCTCTCACGTGACAGAGGGACGAAATGATGGAGAATTTTTCCCACATCCTTCAATGCCTATCAATAACAACAAGAGCATCTTCATCAAGTGACCACTTTGGAAGTACCTCGCCTTTCAAGTTACAAGTTAATTTTGATATTCCCATATTTGAAGGACAGATAGATGTCGATGCCTTAGAAAAATGGTTAAATCTGCTAGAAGGTTATTTCTTTGTTCGGAATTTCTTTGACAGGGAAAATATCACCTTCGCACTCCTTAAGGTTCTCCCCCATTTAAAACATTGGTGGGAAACTTACTAGGAGAAAATTTCCATAGAGGAGTCTGGAATATATGGGGTCAAGCCCACTTGGGATTTTTTTGTGGATGTGGTAAAGGAACAATATTACCATGTTGGCAACTATGAGGACCAGTACATGAGATGGAACACACTATGGCAAGAAAGGGGCCAAGTAGTTCCATATTTCACCAATACCTTCCATACCTTTCACACCAAGCTGGGTATCAAAGAATTTGAATGACATTTGGTTCAGAAATACCATGGGGCTCTATACAGATACATCCAAACTGAAATGGTTATTCTAGACATCTCATCACTCGGTTCTTCTTATCGATGTGTTGTTAAAATCGAGAAGAAGTTTAAGCACCAGAAAAAATGGGATTTCATGTCTGTAAATTTGCAACAACCAAATTATGATAAATACGACCCTAACAAACAACATCCCAAAAACCAATCCAAGCCACGGGAAAAGAAGGGTCATGGAAAGATGAAGAAGGACTCTAGAAAATGGTGTGATTTCCACAAAATCCCCTAGCACAACACCGATGAATGTTTCTCAAAATATTCATTGGTGTCCGAGATAAAAGACAAGGAGTTGAACCCATATTCATGATTTGATTATGAAAATACTGATATAAGACAGATCATCGATGCAAACCCCATTGCTATTGTCACGACTGCAATAAATCAACCCAAAGAACCAACATATTATGACAAGGGGGAGCACCTTTTTCATTCACATATGTGGGTGAAGGGGACCCCACTACATTTTATTGTTTATAGCGGAAGCTAGAAGAAGCTCATCTCATTAGAGTTCGTCAAATAGTTGGGATTATCGACAACACCACACCCATATCCATACAACATCAGGTGGCTTCACCAGGGACGAGATATTCATGTCATCCAATAGTTTCAATTGTCATACGACATCCACCCCTTCAAGGATGAGGTATTATGTGATGTCCCCCCCCCCCCCAGGTGTCTGTGATGTTCTCTTGGGCCAGCCATATATGTTGAAGCGCCATGCTATTTATGAGTCTCGACCCCGTAGTGTCATTGTTATTGTGGGGGGTCATCTCTACAGGATACCAGAGGTAATTCAAACTATTCTCTCACCTAAATAATGCCTCAAGGTAGTATCTCATACTACAAAATCCACTTTTTTCAAAGTCTTTTCAAAGCGTGAACAAAAGAACACCATTGCAGCCTTAGTCCAAGCACCTTCTATCCAACATAAGCAGGTCGACAAGATTGCAACAAAGTGTAAGGATTCCTTTTACACACAGGAATATCACATAGCCAGAATGGTTAAGAAGGTCCAACCCTTCCAGCCAAAGGTTTTTGGAAACCTTCAAAAAGCTAAGAAGTGCAACTTCTCCAACAAGGAAAGCAACTCATCAAGATGTAGATTCAACAAACCCTTTTCCCTCTCCCCCAAGCACTCACCGCAATGGATACCATTTCTCCCTAATGAGGGAATATTTATCCAGGTGGATATTGGTGGCCACCCACCTTTTCAAACTGGCTCAAAATAGTTTTCTGGCAATTTTGGTAATTTACTATTTTTAGGATGCTTTAACTTCCGAGGCCATTTTGAGGCCCTAAATGAAGATTTTTTGGGATTGATATTCTCAATATTGATTGAAGGATTTGATTGAGCCCCCAAAAATAAATCTCCTCTACGATACCTTTCCAACGAGTTATCGTGCACCCCAAACGAAGATCATATGCCAAAGTTACGCCCCTAGGGAGTTGATACACCAAACTACCCAAAACGGGGTCCACAAAACTGTTGGCTTTTCATCTTCCTAGGTTAGGGATTTTTTTTATTTATGATAAAAAGTCCTTTGAGGCCTCATTTTAAAATCATCTTCTTGCGAATGAAAGTAGCGGACACATCTCTTCTCAGAGATAAGCTGCCACCATTCTAGCGAGTCTTTCACTCTGTATTTTTACAGCCTTTATACATTTTCGCTCATTAAAAGAAAATTTTGTATTATTGTATCTCTGTGTTTATGGATGAATCTCTGATACATTTATGTTATATTATTGGATACCCAAGATATCTCTGTACATTTCTTTATTATATCTCTACTCTCATTTTGTGCTGAATATAATCTGGATCAGTGGTATCAGATTAGATTGCTCTTGATCGTTTTTCAGTGCATGTCCCCACCTAGGTCCGAGTATAGCAAGTTGGGTCTTGATATTGTCTCTCTTGAAGACAATATCTCTCGCACGTCCAAGAAACCCTCCATGGCAGAAGAAAAGAAAAATGACAGAGCAAATGATTATATTAATATGTTGCTTGAGCAAGCTCTCACGCGACAGAGGGATGAAATGATGGAGAATTTTTCCCACTTCCTTCAACGCCTATCGATAACAGCAGGTGAGTCTTCATCAATCTACCACTTTGGAAGTACCTAGCCTTTCAAGGTACAAGTTAATTTTTATATTCCCATATTTGAAGGACAGATAGATGCAGATGCCTTAGAAAAATGGTTAAATCTGCTCGAAGGTTTTCTCTTTGTTCATAATTTCTCCGACGGGGAAAATATCACCTTCACACAACTTAAGGATCTCTCCCATGTCAAAATTTTGTGGGAAAAATACTGGGAGCAAAGTTCCACAGAGGAGTTTGGAATATATGGGGTCGATCCCACTTGTGATTTTTTTGTGGATGTGTTAAAGGAACAGTATTACCCTGTTGGAAACTATGAGGACCAGTGCATGAGATGGACCACACTGTGGAAAGAAAGGGGCCAAGAAGTTCCAGAGTTCACCAATACCTTCCATACCTTGTGCAACAAGTTGGGTATCAAAGACTCTGAACGACATTCAGTTCTGAAATACCATGGGGCTCTACAGGGATACATCCAAACTGAAATGGGTTTTCTGGACATCTCATCACTCGGTTTTGCTTATCGATATGTTGTTAAAATCGAGCAGAAGTTTAAGCACCAGAACAAACAGGATTTCGGGTTTGCAAATCCGAAAAAACTAAAGTATGATAAAGACGACCCTAACAAACAACATCTCAAAAACCAGTCCAAGCCACAAGAAAAGAAGGGTCACGAAAAGATGAAGAAGGACACTGGAAAATGGTGTGATTTCCACAAAATCCCCTCGCACAACATCAATGACTGTTGCTCAAAACAGTCATTGGTAGTTGATATCAAATACAAGGAGCCAAAACTTGATTCATAATTTAATTCTGAAAATACTAATAGAAGACAGATCATCGACCCAAACCCCAATTCTATTGTCACGACCACAATAATTAAACTAGAAGAACTGACAAATTCTAAAGAGGGGGAGTGCCTTTTTCATTCATGTATGTGGGTGAAGCGGACCCGGCTACATTTTATTGTTGATAGCGAGCCAAAAGAACCTCATCTCATCAGAGGTCATCAAACAGTTGGGATTGTTGACAACATCACACCCGTATCCATACAACATTGGGTGGCTTTGCCAGGAATGAGATCTTCATTTTATCCAGTAGTGTCGATTGTCATACAACATCTAGTCCTTCAAGGATGAGGTATTATGTGATTTTTCCCCCCTACATGTCTGTGATGTTCTATTGGGCCAACCATATATGTGGAAGTTCCATGTTCTTTGTGAGTATCAACCCCGTAGTGTCATTGTTACTCTGGGGGATCATCTCTATAGGATACCAGAGGTAATTCTGACTATTTTCCCACCTAAACAGTGCTACAATGTAGTATCTCATACTACAAATTCCAACTTCTTCACAGTATATTCAAAGCGTGAACAAAAGAACACCATTGCAGCCTCAGTCCAAGCACCTTCTATCCAATAGAAGTAGGTCGACAAGATTGAAACAAAGTGTAAACATTCCTTTTGCACACAGGCATCTCATGTAGCCAAACTAGTTAAAAAGGTCCAACCCTTCCATCCACAGGTTTGTGACAACCTTCACCAAGCTAAGCAACGCAACTTCTCCAACAAAGAAAGCAACTCATCAAGATGCAGATTCAACAAATGCTTTTCCCTCTCCCCCAGGTACTCAAAGAAATGAATACCATTGCTTCCTAAGTAGGGAGGATTGATCCAGGTGGATATCGGCTGCCACCCACCTTTTCCAACTGGCTCAAAACAATTTTCTGGAAATTTAGGTAATTTATTAATTTTAGCAGTTTTTAACTTTTGGGGCCATTTTGAGGGAAAAAATGAAGGTTTTTCTAAAACAAGATTCTCAATGATAGGATAAGTCTCTGATTTAGGCCCCATAATGAATCTCCTCGACGATACATTTCCAACAAGCTATCGTGCGCCCCAAACTGAGATCGTATGCCAAAGTTACGCCCCCGGAAAGTTGATACACCAAACTACCCAAAACGGGGTCCACAAAATTGTTGGCTTTTCATCTTCCTAGGTTAGGGTTTTGGATTTTCTTTCTGATAAAAAGGAATTTGGAGCCTCATTATAAAATCATCTTCTTGTGAATGCGAGTAGCGTACACATCTCTTCTCATAGATAAGCTTCCACCATTCTAGCGAGTCTTTCACTCTGTATTTTTACAGCCTTTGTACATTTTCGCTCATTAAAAGAAAATTGTGTATTAATGTATCTCTGTTTTTATGGTTGCATCTATGATACGTTTCTGTTATATTATTGGATATCTGAGATATCTCTATACATTTCTTTATTATATCTCTACTCTCATTTCATGCCGAGAATAATCTGGATCAATAGTATCAGAGAAGACTGCTCTTGATCGTTTTTTAGTGCATGTCCCTGACGAGGTCTGAGTATAGAAAGTTGGGTCTCAAGCTTGTATCTCTTGAAGAAAATCGCTCTCGCACATCCATGAAACCCTTCATGGCGGAAGAAAAGAAAATTGGTAGAGAAGACGATTCTATTAATATGTTTCTTGAGCAAGCTCTCACGCGATAGAGGGACGAAATGATGGAGAATTTTCCCCACATCCTTCAACATCTATCGATAAAAACATGTGTGTCTTCATCAAGAAGACACTTTGGAAGTAACTTGCCTTCCAAGGTACAAGTTGATTTTGATATTCCCATATTTGAAGGACAGATAGATGTGGATGCCTTAGAAAAATGGTTAAATCTGCTATGATGTTATTTCTTTCTTCATAATTTCTCTAATAGAGAAAATATCACCTTCACACTCCTTAAGGCTCTCCCCCATGTCAAACATTGGTGGGAAACTTACTACGATAAAAGTTCCACAGAGGAGTCTGGAATATATGGGGCCAAGCCCACTTGGGATTTTTTTGTGGATGCGGTAAAGGAACATTATTACCCTGTTGGAAACTATGAGGACCGATACATGAGATGGACCAAACTACGGAAAGAAAGGGGCCAAGAAGTTTCAGAGTTCACCAATAACTTCCATACCTTGCAAACCAATATAGGTATCAAAGACTTTGAAGGACATTTGGCTCTGAAATACCATGGGGCTCTACATAGATACATTCAAACTGAAATGGATTTTTTGGACATCTTGTCACTCGATTATGCTTATCGATATGTTGTTAAAATCAAGTAGAAGTTTAAGCACCAAAACAAATGGGAGTCTGGGTCTGCAAATATGCAACAACCAAAGTATGATAAAGACGACCCTAACAAACCACATCCCGAAAACCAATCCAAGCCACAGGAAAAGAAGGGTCATAGAAATACGAAGAAGGACACTGGAAAATGGTGTGATTTCCACAAAATCCTATGGAACAACACCGATGAATGTAGTTCAAAAACTTCATTGGTGACCGAGATAAAAGACAAGGAGCTGAAACTTGATTCAGAATTTGATTATGAAAATATTGATAGAAGACGTATCATTGACACAGACCCCACTGTTATTTTCATGACCACAACAATTCAACCAAAAGATCCAATAGATTCTAAAGAGTGGGAGCACCTTTTTCATTCACATATGTGTGTGAAGGGGACCCTGCAGCATTTTATTGTTGATAGTGGAATAAAGAAGAACCCCATCTCATCATAGGTCATCAAACAGTTGGGATTGTCACAACACCACACCTGCAACCATACAACATCAAGTGGCTTCGCCAGAGATGAGATATTTGTGTCAACCAATAGTGTCGATTGTCATATGACATCCAACCCTTCAAGAATGAGGTATTATGTGATGTTTCCCCCCTGGATGTTTGTAATGCTATTTTGGGACAACCATATATGTGGTAGTGCCATGCTATTTATGAGTCTCAACCCCGTAGTGTCATTGTTACTCTGGGGGGTCATCTCTACGAGATACCAGAGGTAATTTCGACTATTGTCCCACCTAAAAAGTGCCACAAGGTAGTATCTCATACTACAAAATTCATCTTCTTCACAGTCTATTCAAAGCATGAACAAAAGAACACCATTGCAACCTTAGTCCAAGCACCTTCTATCCAACAGAAGCAGGTTGACTAGATTGCAGCAAAGTGTAAAGATTCCTTTTGCACGCAGGCATCTCATGTAGCCAAACTGGTTAAAAAGTTCCAACCCTTCCAGCCACAGATTTGTGACAAACTTCAACAAGCTAAGTGGCGCAACTTCTCCAACAAGGAAAGTATATCATCAAGATGCAGATTCAACAAACGCTTTTCCCTCTCCCATGGGAACTCAACGCAATGGAGACCATTTCTTCCTAAGGAGGGAGAATTGATCCAGGTGGATATCGATGGCCACCCACCTTTTCCAACTGGCTCAAAACAGTTTTCTGGCAATTTTGGTAATTCACTATTTTTAGCAGTTTTTAACTTCCGATGTCATTTGAGTGCCAAAATGACAGTTTTTTAGGATAGATATTCTCAATTATAACCAAAGGCTCTGATTTATCCCTAAAAATGAATCTCCTCAAATATACCTTTCCAATGAGCTATTGTGCACCCCAAACAGAGATCGTTTGCCAAAGTTATGCCCTCAAGAAGTTGATACACCAAACTACCCAAAAGAGGGTCCACAAAATTGTTGTCTTTTCATCTTCCAGGGTTATGGTTTTGGATTTTCTTTATGATGAAAAGGCCTTTGGAGCCTCATTGTAAAATCATCTTCTTGCGAATGCAAGTATCGGACATATCTCTTTTTAGAGATAAGCTGCCACCATTCTAGCAATTCTTTCACTCTGTATTTTTACAGCCTTTGCACATTTTCGCTCATTAAAAGAAAATTGTGTATTATTATATCTTTGTGTTTATGGTTGCATCTCCGATACATTTCTTTTATATTATTGGATATATGAGATATCTCTGTACATTGATTTATTATATCTCTTCTCTCATTTAATGCCGGAAATAATCTAGATCAGTGGTATCAAAGCATACTTCTCTTGATTGTTTTTCAATGCATGTCCCTGATGAGGTCCAAGTATAGAAAGTTGGGTATCGATCTTGTATATATTGAAGACAATCACTCTCGTATGTCCAAGAAACCCTCCATGGCATAATAAAATAAAAATGACAGAGAAGACGATTATATTAATATGTTGCTTGAGCAAGCTCTCACACGACAAAGGGATGAAATGATGGAGAATTTTTCCCACATCCGTCAACGCCTGTCGATAAAAACATGCTTGTATTCATCAAGAAGCCACTTTATAAGTACCTCTCCTTTCAAGGTACAAGTTAATTTTGATATTCCCATATTTGAAGATTAGATAGATGCGGATGCCTTAGAAAAATGGTTGAATTTGCTAGAAGGATATTTCTTTATTCATAATTTCTCTAACAGGGAAAAGATCACCCTCGCACTCCTTAAGGCTATCCCCCATGTCAAACATTGGTGGGAAACTTACTGGGAGCAAAGTTCCACAAGGGATTATGGAATATATGGGGTCGAGCCCACTTGGGATTTTTTTGTGGATGTGGTAAAGGAACAATATTACCCTATTGGAAACAATGAGGACCAATACATGAGATGCACCACACTACAGAAAGAAAGGGGCCAAGAAGTTTCAAAGTTCACCAATACCTTACATACCTTGTGCACCAACCTAGGTATCAAAGAATTCAAACGACATTTGGTTCTAAAATACCATGGGGCTCTACATAGATGCATCCAAACTAAAATGGATTTTCTGGACATCTCATCACTCAGTTCTTCTTATTGATATGTTGTTAAAATCGAACAAAATTTTAAGCATCAGAATGAACAGGAGTTTGGGTCTGCAAATCCACAACAACCAAAGTATGATAAAGATGGCCCTAACAAACAACATCTTGAAAACAAGTCCAAGCCACAGGAAAAGAAGGATCATGGAAAGACGAAGAAGGACACTGGAAAATGGTGTGATTTCCACAAAATCCCTTGGAAAAACACCAATGAATGTCGCTCAAAACAATCATTGGTGGCCGAGATAAAAAAAATGGAGATGAAACCTGATAAGGAATTTGATTCTAAAAATACTGATACAATATAGATCATCGACACAAACCTCAACCAGAAGAACCGAAAAATTCTGAAGAGGGGGAGCACCTTTTTCATTCAATTATGTGGGTTAAGGGGACCTCACTACATTTCATTGTTGATAATGGATGCTAAAAGAACCTCATATCATCAAAGGTCATCAAACAATTGGGATTGTTGACAACACCACACCCACAACCATACAAAATCGGGTGTCTTTGCCAGGGACGATATATTCGTGTCAACTAGCAGTGTCGATTGTCATAAAACATACAACCCTTCAAGGACGAGATATTATGTGATGTTTCCCCCCTGTATGTCTGTGATGTTCTCTTGGGCCAGCCATATATGTGGAAGCGCCATGTTATTTACGAGTCTCGACCCCATAATGTCATTGTTACTCTGGGGAGTCATCTCTACAGGATACCAGAGGTAATTCTGACTACTGTCCCACCTAAACAGTTCTTCAAGGTAGTATCTCATACTACAAAATTCATCTTCTTCACAGTCTGCCCAAAGCGTGAATAGAAGAACACCATTGCAGCCTCAATACAATCACCGTCTATCCAACAGAATCAGTTCGACAAGATTGCAGAAAAGTGTAAACATTCCTTTTTCCCATAGGAATATCATGTATCCAGACTAGTTAAAAAGGTCCAACCCTTCCAGCCACAGGTTTGTGACAACCTTCACCAAGCTAAGCAACGCAACTTCTCCAACGAGGAAAGCAACTCATCAAGATGCAGATTCAACAAACGCGTTTCCATCTCCCTGGGGCACTCACCATAATGGATACCATTGCTTCCTAAGGAGGGAGGATTGATCCAGGTGGATATTGGTGTCCACCCACCTTTTCCAACCGGATCAAAACCGTTTTCTAGAAATTTAGGTAATTTTTTGTTTTTAGTAGGTTTTAACTTCTCGGGCCATTCTGAGGTAAAAATGAAGGTTTTTTGGGATCGAACTTCTCAATTATATCCTAAGTCTTTGATTCAGGCCCCAAAATTAATCTCCTCGATGATACCTTTCCAAAAAGCTATCGTGTGCCACAAACTAAGATCGTATGCCAAAGTTACGACCCCAAGAAGTTGATACACCAAACTACCCAATACGGGATCCACAAAACTGTTGGATTTTCATCTTTTGGGGTTAGGGTTTTGTATTTTATTTATGATAAAAATACCTTTGGAGCCTCATTTTAAAGTCATATTCTTGTGAATGCAAGTAGAGGACACATCTCTTCTCAGAGATAAGCTGCCACCATTCTAGCTAGTCTTTCACACTGTATTTTTACAGCCTTTGTACATTTTTGCTCATTAAAAGAAAATTGTGTATTACTGTATCTATGTGTTTATGGTTGCATCTATGATACATTTATGTTATATTATTGGATATATGATATATCTCTGTACATTAATTTATTATATATCTACTCTCATTTCGTGCCAAAAATAATCTGGATCATTGGTATCAGAGAAAACTGCTCTTGATCATTTTTCAGTGCATGTCCTTGACAAGGTCCGAGTATAGTAAGTTGAGTCTCAAGATTTTATATCTTGAAGACAATCTATCTTTCACATTCAATAAATTCTCCATGGAGAAAGAAAATAAAAACTACAGAGCAGACGATTCTATTAATATGTTGCTTGAGCAAGCTCTCAAGCGACAGAGGGAAGAAATGATGGAGAATTTTTCCCAAATCCTTCAACGCCTACATATAACAATAGGAGCGTCTTCATAAAGCGACCACTTTGGAAGTACCTCTCCTTTCAAGGTACAAGTTAATTTTAATATTCCCATATTTGAAGGACGGATAGATGCAGATACCTTAGAAAAATGATTAAATATGCTAGAAGGTTATTTCTTTCTTCCTAATTTCTCCGACAGGGAAAAGATCACCTTCGCACTCCTTAAGGATCTCCCCCATGTCAAACGTTGGTGGGAAACTTACTGGGATAAAAGTTCCACAAAGGATTCTAGAATATAAGGGGTCGAGCCCACTTGGGATTTTTTTGTGGATGCAGTAAAGAAACAATATTACCCTATGGGAAACTATGAGGACCAGTACATGAGATGGACCACACTGTGACAATAAAGGGGCCAAGCAGCTCTAGAGTTAACCAATACCTTCCATACCTTGCGCACCAATATAGGTATCAAAGACTCTGAAGGACATTTGGCTCTGAAATACCGTGGGGCTCTACACAGATACATCCAAACTGAAATGGATTTTTTGGACATCTCATCACTCGGTTATGCTTCTCAATATCTTGTTAAAATCAAGTAGAAGCTTAAGCAAAAAAAAAAATGGGATTTAGGGTCTGCAAATATGCAACAACCAAAGTATGATAAAGACATCCTTAACAAACAACATCCTGAAAACCAATCCAAGCCACAGGAAAAGAAGGGTCACAGAAAGACGAAGAAGGACACTAGAAAATGGTGTGTTTCCATAAAATCCTCTAGCACAACACCAATGAATGTCGCTCAAAACAATCATTTGTGGTCAAGATAAAAGACAAGGAGCTGAACCCTGATTCGGAATTTGATTCTAAAAATACTGATAGAAGACAGATCATCAACGTAGACCCCACTTCTATTATCGTGACTGCAACAATTCAACTAGAAGAACCGACAAATTATAAAGAGGGGGAGCACCATTTTCATTCACAGGTGTGGGTGAAGGGGGCCCTGCTGCATTTTATTGATGATATAGGAAGAAATAAGAACCTGATATCATCAGAGGTCGTCAAACAGTTGGGATTTCCGACAACACCACATCCGCAACCATACAACATCGGGTGGCTTTTCCAAGGATGAGATCTTCGTGTCAGCCAATAATATTGATTGTCATATGGCATCCATCCCTTCAAGGATGAGGTATTATGTGATGTTTCCCCCCTGGATGTTTGTGGTGTTCTCTTGGGACAACCATATATTTGGTAGTGCCATGCTATTTATGAGTCTCAACCCCGTAGTTTCATTGTTACTTTGGGGGTTCATATCTATAGGATACCAAACATTATTCCGACTATTGTCCCACCTAAATAGTGCCACAAGGTAGTATCTCATACTAAAAAATTCAACTTCTTCACGGTCTGTTCAAAGCGTGAACAAAAGAACACAAGTGCAGCCTTATTCCAAGCACCTTCTATCCAAAAGAAGCAGGTCGACTAGATTGTAGCAAAGTGTAAATATTCCTTTTTCACACATGCATCTCATGTAGCGATAATGGTTAAAAAGGTCCAACCCTTCCAGCCACAAGTTTGTGACAACCTTCAACAATCTAAGCAGTGCAGCTTCTCTAACAAGGCAAGTAGCTCATTAAGATGCAAATTCAACAAATGATTTTCCCTCTCCCCTTGGCACTCAACACAATGGAGACCATTTATACATAAGGATGGAGGATTGATCCAGGTGGATATCGGTGGCCACCCACCTTTTCCAATTGGCTCAAAACAATTTTCTGGCAATTTTGGTAATTTACTATTTTTAGCACTTTTTAACTTCCGAGGCCATTTTGAGGGCCAAAATGAAGGTTTTCAGGATCGATCTTTTCAATGATAGGAAAAGGATATGATTGATCCCCCAAAATGAATCTCCTCAAATATACCTTTCCAACGAGCTATTGTGCACCCCAAACAGAGATTGTTTTCCAAAGTTACGCCCTCGGGAAGTTGATACACCAAACTACCCAAAACGGGGTCCACAAAATTGTTGGATTTTCATCTTTCGGGGTTAGGGTTTTGGATTTTATTTATGATAAAAAGGCCTTTGGAGCCTCATTGTAAAATCATATTCTTGTGAATGCAAGTAGTGGACACATCTCTTCTCAGAGATAAGCTACCACCATTCTAGCGAGTCTTTCACTCTGTATTTTTACAACCTTTGTACATTTTCGCTCATTAAAAGAAAACCGTGTATTATTGTATATATATATGTTTATGGTTTCATATCTGATACATTTATATTATATTATTGGACATCTGAGATATATCTGTACATTTATTTATTATATCTTTGCTCTCATTTCGTGTCAAAAATAATCTAGATCAGTGGTATCAGAGCATACTACTCTTGATTGTTTTTCAGTGCATGTCCTCGACGTGGTCCAAGTATAGAAAGTTGGGTCTCAATCTTGTATCTCTTGAAGATAATCACTCTTGCATGTCCAAGAAACCCTCCATGGCATAAGAAAATAAAAATGACAGAGCAGATGATTCTATTAATATGTTGCTTGAGCAAGCTCTCACGCGACAGAGGGATGAAATGATGGAGAATGTTTTCCACATACTTCAACACCTGTTGATAACGACAGGCATGTATTCATCAAGAAACCACTTTGGAAGTACCTCACCTTTCAAGGTACAATTTAATTTTGATATTCCCATATTTGAAGGACAGATAGATGTAGATGCCTTAGAAAGATGGTTAAATATGCTAGAAGGTTATTTCTTTCTTCATAATTTCTCCGACAGGGAAAGATCACCTTTGCACTCCTTAAGGCTCTCCCCCATGTCAAACGTTGGTGGGAAAATTACTGGGAGAAAATTTCCACAAAGGAGTCTGGAATATATGGGGTTGATCCCACTTGGGATTTTTTTGTGGATGCAGTAAGGAATAGTATTACCTTGTTGGAAACTATGAGGATCAGTACATGAGATGGACCACACTACGGAAAGAAAGGGTCCAACTAGTTCTGGATTTCACCAATACCTTACATACCTTGCACAACAACCTAGGTATCAAAGACTCCAAACAACATTTGGTTCTGAAATACCGTGGGGCTCTACACAGATACATCCAAACTAAAATGG
The DNA here is from genome assembly GCA_009831015.1 of Picea engelmannii. Taxonomy (NCBI): domain Eukaryota; kingdom Viridiplantae; phylum Streptophyta; class Pinopsida; order Pinales; family Pinaceae; genus Picea; species Picea engelmannii. The sequence continues at coordinate 185,689 of ML788210.1, read as the reverse complement.
ATTTTCTGGACATCTCATCACTCGATTATGTTTATAGATATGATGTTAAAATCGAGCATAAGTTTAAGCACTAGAACAAATGGGAGTTCCAGTCTGCAAATCCGCAACAACCAAAGTATGATAAAGACGACCCTAACAAACAACATCTTGAAAACTAGTCCAAGCCACAGTAAAAGAAGAGTCACAAAAAGACGAAGGAAGGCACTGGAAAATGGTGTGATTTCCACAAAATCCCCTAGAAAAACATCGATGAATGTCACTCAAAACAATCATTGGTGGCCGAGATAAAAGATAAGGAGCCAAACCCTGATTCAAAATTTGATTCTAAAAATACTGATAGAATATAGATCATCGACATAGACCCCATTGTTATTGTCATGGCTACAACAATTCAACCAGAAGAACTGACAAATTCTGAAGAGGGGGAGCACCTTTTTTATTCACAGATGTGGGTCAAGGGGACCCTGCTGGATTTTATTGTTGATAATGGAAGACAAAAGAACCTCATCTCATCAGAGGTCATCAAACAGTTGGGATTGTAAAAAACACCACACTTGCAACCATACAAAATCGAGTGGCTTCGCCAGGGACGATATCTTCATGTCAGCCAATAGTGTCGATTGTCATATGACATCCAACCCTTCAAGGACAAGGGATTATTTTATGTTTCCCCCCTGGATTTCTGTGATGTTATCTTGGGCCAGCCATATATGTGGAAGAGCCATGTTATTTATGAGTCTCAAACCCGTAGTATCATTGTTACTATGGGGGGTCATCTCTACAGGATATCAGAGGTAATTTCGACTATTGTCCCACTTAAATAGTTTTTCAAGGTAGTATCTCATACTACAAAATTCAACTTCTTCACAATCTATTCAAAGCGTGAATAGAAGAACACCATTGCAGCCTTAGTCAAAGAACCTTCTATCCAACAGAAGCATGTCGACAAGATTGCAACAAAGTGTAAAGATTCATTTTTCACATAGGAATCTCATGTAACCAAACTAGTTAAAAAGGTGCAACCCTTCCAGCCACGGGTTTGTCACAACCTTCAACAAGCTAATTAGCACAACTTCTCCAACAAGGCAAGCATCTCATCAAGATGCAGATTCAACAAATGTTTTTTCGTGTACCCCAGGAACTCAACGTAATGGATACCATTTATTTATAAGGAGGGAGGATTGATCTAGGTGGATATCAGTGGCCACCCACCTTTTCCAACTGGTTGAAAGCAGTTGTCTGGAAATTTTGCTAATTTACTATTTTTAGTAGTTTTTAACTTCTGGGGCCATTTTGAGGGCCTAAATGAAGGTTTTTTAGGATTGATCTTTTGAATGATGGCCAAAGTCTCTAATTGATCTCCGAAAATGAATCTCCTCAATGATACCTTTCAAACTAGCTATCATGCGCCCCAAACGGAGATCGTATGCCAAAGTTACGCCCCGGGATGTTGATACACCAAACTACCCAAAACAGGGTCCACAAAACTGTTGTCTTTTCATCTTCCAGGGTTAGGGTTTTGGATTTTCTTTATGATAAAAAGGCCTTTGGAGCCTCATTGTAAAATAATCTTCTTGCAAATGCGAGTAGCGGACACATCTCTTCTCAAATATAAGATGCCACCATTCTAGCGAGTCTTTCACTCTATATTTTTACAGTCTTTGTACATTTTCACTCATTAAAAGAAAATTGCGTATTACTATATCTCTGTGTTTATGGTTTCATATCTGATATATTTATGTTATATTATTGGATATCCGAGATATATCTGTACATTGCTTTATTATATCTCTTCTCTCATTTCGTGCTGAGAATAATCCGGATCAGATATCATCTAAGTAAATCGCTACAAACTTATCCTTTTCACCAATAACTGCAATATCCATTTCTGGCTGGAAATTTTCCCCTACATTCATCATTCCAAATGGCATCTTAGCATACATGAAATTACCCTAGTAAGTTGTAAAGTTTGTGTTTTCTCTTTCCTCTAGATGCATAGAGATATGATTGTAGACTGAAAATCCATCAATCATAGAAATCCTCTTTGAACCAATCACCCTTTGTAAAATATGTTCCATCTTAGGAAAAGGATAATTGTCTTTCCGAGAAAACTTTTTAATATTCCTAAAGTCCACACAAAGTCTAATTTCCCCATTCTTTTTCCTAACTGGAAAAATATTGGGTATCCAATCTGAATATCTAAGAGGAATAATGATTTGTGCATCAAGCAATTTTTTAAAATCCCTCTCCATGATGGGAAACAACATAGGATTAATTTTCCTGAGCATCTGTCTAAATGGATTTATGTCATCCTTCAAAGGAATCTTGTGCTCAATTATACTTTTATCATAAGTTTTCAGGTTCTTGTATTTCCATGAAAAGACATCTGAAAACTCCCTTAACAACTTTACATATTCAGATCTTTGTTTTTCTATTGGACTTTTGGACAACCTCACATATTTCATTTCATGTTCAGTCCCCAAATTACAATCTATCAGATCTTAATCTTCACTTGGACAGTGTATCTTGAAAGGAACATCATTGTGGTCAAACAACCTTTCTAGAGGCACTAACCCCCTAGGAATATTTACAAATTCATCACTTTGAATATTTTCATTAGCATCCTCATCTTGATCCATATGCAATGTAGAAAACTCATCAATTGTTTCCAGGAATCTCTTCAATTCATCAGCATCTTCAAACACTTTCCAATATTTGACATTGTTAGGTATTGTAGGTCTATACTTCACCTCAACATCATACTTGAGTTTGAGGGGCAAAGGATTTTTAAAACTACTTGTAGAAACAACTAGAGAATCAACCAATGAATTAACACTCTTTAGAACAAATGATATATTTAAAGCTAATAAAAAAGTGTCAATTAAGTCCCAAACTTCATTTTTGTAAGCCTTCAATCTAGGATGCTTTGTTTGATAAATGTTTCTAACTTTCTATACAATCAACTCAACTTCTCCAAACATTGTCAAGCCTTCAATAGTCATATTGTTTGCAGCCCTGAGCCCCAAAATCAAGGCTTCATACTCTGCAATAGTATTAGTCACTTCAAATTCAAGCTTGAAAGACAAAGTAGTAACCTCTTTTGAATGAGAAATTAAAACTATCCCAGCACCAACACCATCTTTTGAACATGAAAAATCAAAGTACATCTTCCACAAAGGAACACCCCCACCATTAATCTCATGTTTGGCTGAAATATGAATTTGGACTTCTGAGCATGACTGAAAAGAATCAGAAAAATGAAGAACACTTGAGTCCAAATCAGTATCTACAACATAAATTGGGTGGTTTGTAGGATTTTTTTAATCATTGATGATATAGGCTAGTTGACTTTCCCCTACAATATCTTATGTTCACCCCCAAAAATAGGTATTTTGGCATATGAAAGGTCCATCTATAGGGTTCCACCTAATCTTTTAATCCATGACCTAAACAATAGCATTCCAAATTTTGGGGGTACATCCACAACCACTATATACATGACCATACTCTTCATAGGAAGCTAGAAAAGAGTGATAGCTAAATCTTTTATGACCCCTAGGCACTTCACTTTCCTAGATTCAAAGGAATAAAGGTCATGATAATTCTTTGTGATCTCTAAGCCCAATTCATCCATGACATCTTTTGGAACTAAATTATGGGATGCACTAGAATCCATAAGGCAATTATGTAGGATTTTATCATGCACATTTAAGGAAATGTATAAGGGAGAGAAAATTTCATCTCTACCCTCCACCATGGGTCCTAATATGACTGCAGGCTTCTCATCCTGTAAATTTACTGAATCTGATGGAGTGGGATGAGATTCAACCTACAAAATTCTTGAGATGGATCTTTTTAAATCTTCATTTTTCTTCGATCTCTTTGCAAAATTTGAGGAGGGTTATTGTGTCTTCTAAACTGATTTCTATTTGCAGCATCTTGGGGATTTACGTTTGGTGCTTGCCTCCCTTCAAGTTTTAGTATGGCCATTTTTGTAGATAAATATTTGACCATCTTAGTCAACTCATTAACCTTTGGATCTATGTTTGTAGTACTTGAAGGAGAAGCCTCCATATTTTGTTTTCTCTTTTCTCTATCATATCTTGCCCTCAATTTTTCTACAGCTAATATGTTCGAATCAACTTCCACAGTAGCATCCTGCATGTTAGCCAATGTAGCAGACCTTATATCCCTTAATAATAATAAAAAATCAGATTCAAAAGCATTTGCATAAGTAATCTTTGCAAATGTCTTAGTAGTCTTGATTTGTGTTGGAATCTTATTATACATCTTATTGAATCTTTTTGAAAACTCAGAAACAGATTCCCCATATTTCCTTTTAATGGATCCAAACTCTATGATATAATACAGAAATTCCTTTTTTCCCCCATTGTTTTAAGAAATCATCATCTAGAGCTTCAATCCCATCTATTGATCCTAGAGCCAAACTTCTAAGCCATTTTCGAGCTTCACCATCTAAACTTTGGACAAAAACCCTGATCCATACATCCTCATGTTCTATATTTAGATTATTTGCACAACTTTAAAAGGATGCATGGTGTTCTTCTGCTATGATGTCTTCCTCACCAGTGAACTTTGGCATGTATTTTATTAATATCCAACTACAAGAGGGTTCATAGGTTGAGGAAGTACTAAGGGTGAATATCTTGCAACCACAATGGAATCCATCCTATTCTAAGGTGGGTTAACTCCTGCCATTATAGGAAAAGGAGGGATCTGGCTCTTAGGAGAGGTGGTTGGTCATAAACACCAACGTTGATTTTTACTAGTAGATGGTGTGGATCCTAGTGATGATGAAATTTTGACAACAGGAGGGTTAAAATTATTCAAAGGAGAGTGAGGTGAAGAAGACTCAAATTTAACTGAAACTGAACCAAATTTTGGTGATTTTGTTGAGATATTAGTAGGGGAAAAAGTTTCCTCTTTTTCAAATCTAGAAGACTTTAATAACTCAACACTTGGAGAACCTAAAACTAGATATTCCTCTAAACTTTCAAGTCTATTTTTTTTGAAAATCTCAATTGATGGAGAAAAATAAAAAATTACAAGGCCTTCCTCTTTTAAATCAATAGAAAAGGGGGTATACTCAAAAGGAAATCTTTCTACTTTATACTTTACAGGAGTTTCTTCTTTCAAACTTCTAGGGGATTCAACCTTGGGAGAATGAGAAGATTCAGATATAATAACTGGTTTGTGAAAAACAAGGTCAGGAGATTTTCCAAAAATACCTGAAGATTTGGAAGATGAGGCTCCTTGTGAAGCCTTTCCTTGTTTTATGATATTTTTTGGGTCTGGTAAAGGTGTGGCCAGAGGTGATTATGGATTATCTCTCATTCTACTCTTATTAGGAGCCAAAACTTAACTTTGGAGTCGCCAGGTGAATAATGCAATGTTTTCTATTACCGGTCTCTGTCCACCATAAAAAACCAACAGTATTCTTTGTCGTATAGCCGAGGGAAAATATTCAACATCATCCCCGACAATGGCACAAAAAATGTTAGCACCAGGAGTCGCCCTTATATTTATATAAGGGTAATCCAAGTACCCATCAAACTATTAATATAAAACATGAATGTTAAACTTTGATAAAGGCTCAAACTGATATAGTATTAGACTCACTTCAACTCATAAAATGAATAGAAACTATGCTCCAGCAAGAAAGGGATAAGAGAACCTCCAATAAGAAACTATTTAACAAAATGAACATAAGAAAATGTATAAGTACACTGAAGTAAATCATGCAATCTCACTTCCATCTTAATTGGTTCATTTACTGAAGAGCTTTTCATAAACTAGGAACCTCCTAATTCATAAATATAGAAAACTCGAATAGAGAAACTTCACAATATATCCAACAAATCATTTCCTACACATATTTTAAAATAAACTGCAGATGAATCATTCATAAACAATATTCCATTAAATCATAAGATAAAGAACAGGTTAGAAAGAACAAAATTTGATCTTCAATTGCATTAGAATCCTTCAATCCAGATACACGGAATTTTCAAGTTTCAAAGTGAATACAAGAGTATAGCCTCCATTTCTCATCACTCGAACCCATTCATCATAAAAAAAATTGGATATATAGTCTACCCCTCTATTCTCCCCCTAAGGAATTTGATATGAAGTGGTTACATAGGATTCCTCTTGTTTAAGAGTTTGTTACAAAAGATAACAACAGAAAGAAAAACTAACTCCTGACGTTTAGGATGTTGTCTAAGGTAATAAATATATACAAGACACATCATGCTACATGGTATAGTGATGGAACATATGTCCCTGACCTCCCCTTGAAGCTTTGGAAGATGTTTTCCCGGCTGGAACTTGAAGCAAATTTGATTATGAGTTGACTGTGTACTTTCGCAGCGAACTGGTGACCACCTACTACAAAAACTCCATTTCCAACACTTTCGCAACGAACTAGCAAACTTATTGTGAAATATTTGTTTCTTACTTTCTTCAGTTTCAAACCTCATTTTAGTTGTTTCCAAGCTATTTAATGGCTTTGGAATCTGCACCTGATGTCATTATATAATGCCATATATACTTCATGTTCAAAAAAAACAATTTTGAGAGGAGAACTCTAAAACCCTAGTTGTTATCCATGGATTATTTTATGCTATAAAATTATGGTTTCACATTAAGTAATCAATTTCAAAATATAAGCAGACCTTTAAAAAAAATGGATATTCCTTGATTGTTTCTAAATTATTCCATTGTCACTCAATCCAACACATCTAAATTCCTTTTTGCAACTTCTTCCTTTGACTGATGCAGTTTTTCTTTCAATTTCTTAATCTCTTCTTACAAAACTCTATTATGTTGGTACAAGTTATTGACTTTCCTATGCAGTGGAAGGGACCTTTTAACCATACTTTTGTTGTTTTCTAAAGCTTCCTCACATGATTCCAATTTTTTTGTTATTCTAGACTTCATCTATCTATTTTCCTCTCTTAGTTGCACAATTAGAACCTTACTTCCTTCAGTCGGTTCTTGAGTCTCTTGACTCTCAAATCACTTTATTTTGATGGGGACTGAATTTCAATCACTTGTACAGGATCATTATGAGTAGGTGTGTCATATATAATCTCCTCATTATAATCCAAATTCCTTGTTGTTGATATGGTCATAGGTTTGTTAGGATTTTGTTTTATAGATACCTCTGGATTGAACATCATTGTTTTACCTTATGAGATTTGGACCTCTGTTATTTCTTCAGTTTCATGATGAATATGAACCTCGGTTGCACCTTCATCTACAGGAGATAAATTTTCTTTCAATGTTTACCTATTCAAAGGTTTTCTATGTTTTATCATTTTCACTACTTCAACAATGAATTCAAGTTTTCTCTTACTTTTCTTGTTGTGAGAGGTGTCTATAACATCTTCAACATTCTTCATAACCTACTCTAATGGTTTTTTGTCCTTATATTTTTTCTTAGACTATTTGCTGAGAAAGGTTTCAACTGTAGATTCAGGGGTTTCCACTATAATGGTTGGTTGTTTCTCTTTACCTTTGCTTCTTTTTCTTTCAACATTGCCAGAGGTTGTCTTATCACTTTCAGAAAGGGTACTCCTTTTAGATGGTGTAGAATTGGAAGCCTCTTAACTAAAACCTGTTGTAGACAAAAAGGAATCCCACTCTTCATTTATTTTTCTAAGTTCTTCTAGGACCAGGATTTTTATGAGGCCATAATGGAAGACACTATGTTCAATATACTTGGACTTTTCTTGCACTTTGTCAGCCATCTTCCCAAAACTTCTATAAAGGTAAAAAGGTAGATTAAGAGAGCTTGCTTACTAGTGAAATGCATAAGGATTTCGATGTGATACTGGTAAACCATGTTGAAGCACCCTTCACAAGTAAAATATCGTTGAATAACTCTTAGAATATTATCATAATGATCTATCATGTGATTCCTTGGAACTCCTTTCAACAAGTTTTCATTATGAAACTCTGGCTTGAGGTAGTCATTATAGTATGCAGGGTCTACGGCCATCCCCTTGAACCATTTCTCACCTTGAGAATGTATTTATGTAGTTGTTGCAACAATTTTCTCTATAACCTGAAATTGCAATGGCCCAACTCTTATTCTGACCCCATCAAAGTTCATGGAAAACTTCTTGACTACTTCCATGTGGCCTCCCTGCAACTTTTCAAAAAAGGTGAGGCATCCCACTATTTGAAAAGATTGTCTAAAGATAGGGTTTGAATTCAACAAATGCATATCAACTGGTTCAAGCCTTACGATCTCGCATCCCTTGTATGTCATCTTTTGTTGCTTGTCAGGTTCCATGTCTTTTAATCAGAGGGTAATATGAATGGGGTGAGCTTATATAGCAACAAAATTTAGCAATGTACAAGAATTATCAAATCATTAGGGTTTATTAGGGAAACAAGGTTTCAACAACGTGGAATTTCACAACGAGATAGAATTTGGCAAGGGATATGAATGCATTAGTATAATATTGCTAGCATGGAAGGTGTGATCAGTAATCATGGTCTTAACATGATAGGAGGGAAATAATTTGGGCATAACAGAGTTTTGGCAGCGAATAAGGATTTTCGCAATGAGGGAAGTTTAAACTATTTGATGATTGCATCATGATCTAAGAGCCTGATTTTGATAAAAACTCATTATGACACAACTTTGAGACCAGGACACCACTAAATCTCATGCCTAAGACTAATTATTCAAACCCTTATGAGGATAATATGATTCTACAATGATTTGACATTGACATTTTGGCGCTACGAAATGTTAGGAACTTTTGCAAGGAACTTGAATTTGATTGGTTACAAGGCATAAAGGTACTTATTTGATTTTGAAGGCCTAAGTAACCCTTTATACATGACACAACATACCCTCAAGACTCTTTAAAAAATAATGAGCTAACCTTTAGAATTTCCCTTTTCAAATGATGACAACAAGATTTTGTGATAACCACGTGACTTGATAAACTTGAATTTACTTTAAGCAAAATCAACCACTGACTTATGACTCAAATCCATTAATCGTGACTCAATAAAACTCAACATTGAGTTGTAAATAGATGACCCAAATGACTAAGACCTAACAGTACATGTCTTCAAAAGACCATTTGTATCGTGTTCAAACAAAACCAAACAAAACAAACAAAATGAGATGAAATTAAAATCTAGTGCATTTTTTTATGATAACAGAAATGACTGACTTCCCAAGAAGGGGAACACTCAATACACCACAAGCCTTCGACTGAGGCTCCATCCCCCCTCTACCTCAATATTAATAGGTGGGCGATACGCATTCAATAGCGAATATGAGTGAGGATGGAAAGGTGATGATGGCTAGAGAAAGACTGAAGAAGATCAGACCTCGAGACATGGAGTTGTAGTTGGAGCGCGTTCCCCTCCCGGGTAAGCCTCAAATTCCCCACCCCACTTTCAATATTTTAATAAAATCCCTCTCTCTTCTTGGAAAAGATTGGATGAACTCACTAAAAAATCTTCCAACCCTTCTTGTAGAGAATGGTCCGGCTAACCCTATGAACCTTGAATCCCATCCTTTCTATGATACACTCATCCTAGTTTCTTCACTTACCTCCCCCGCTCAGTTAGTTGAGATCTCTGAAAATTCATGGGAATTAATGGACTCGGAGGAGGTTCACATTTATTATTAGCTCCATAATATGTCCATTCCCCAACTCCCCCCACTTTCTCAGTTTATTGATGGCCTTGGCCAAAAACCCCTCCCTCCCACGAGAGTCTTAGGATGTGGTAGGAAATATATTTTCAATGAATTCCAAAAAACTTCCTTGGTGGACCTTACAATAGACAGACAACATTCCATTAAAGGGGAACTTAGAGCATTGGCCTCCCCTAACGGGGTTCCTACATGAAGCTCCTCTCTCTCAACTATCGAGGGTTGGTGAGCCCTTTTAAAAAACTCACCCTCAAAAGGTTGATGTCGGTTAATCAACCAAACTTGCTTCTTATTTAGGAAACTCTAGGGAAGGGTTATGATATTGAGAAGCTCCTTGTTTCTATTTTTCTGAGCTGGAGTTTCTTGTGAATTGATGTAAGTGGTAGATCGGGTAGCTTGGCTTTGGGATGGAATAATCGTTGGATAAAACCATTGAATATATGGGGTTTTGACTCAGTTCAAGGTATGATTTCCTTCTCCTCCGAGCTGGGGGCCGAGTTTACAGTTCTTAATATCTATGGACCTTATTCAGAGGATGTCCCATTTTGGGAAAATTTTCTTAGAAGATATTTCTTTGAAGCTGAGGCTCTTATTTTGGGAGGGGATCTAAAATTTTCATTGGGGATGGATGGATTTTGGGGGCCTAGGGAGAGATATGATCCTCTAGCGGATTTTTTAAATATGCATCTGGAAATGAAAAGATCGATCGATGTTCCTCCAACTTGCATCTATCCTACCTAGAGAAATAATTGAGTAGGGGAAGAAGGAATTGCAAAATGCATTGATAGTTTTCTGGTTTTAGAAGCTCTTATTGAAATTCATTTTCACTTGTGGTAATGGGTGGGTTCAAGGGGGAAATCTAATCACTTTCCAATCTTATTAGAACTTACAAAAGGAATGAAAAATTATGCAATCCCCTTAAAATTCAATGTTGAGTGGCTCAAAGAGGAATCATTTACAGAATTGGTTAAAGAGCATTGGATTCCTTTTGATCCAAACTTAGGCACCCCAGCAACCGTGCATATTGTTTCTAATTTATAGAAAGTAAAACAAGCTACTATCACTTGGAATCACCTCAAAAGGGTCAAAGAAGAGAAGGATCTAAAGAAATTCGAAGAGGCTTTAAATTCCATTTATGAATCTGATGGGGGAGTTTACTCTTCTCATGATTCAAAATATTGTCTTCTTCAATTGAAAAAGAAAAAATGGAACTTTTAGAAGACAAAGAGGTCGTTTGGAGATTAAAAAATTGTGTTATTTGGATGGAGAAAGGAGATGAGAACACAAATTTTTTCCAATCTTTTGCAAAAGGGAGAAAGATATCCAATACTACATGGAGTCTGAAGAATAGTTAGGGAAACAAAGTTTCCACTTTTGAAGGTTTGGCTAGGATGGGGAATATGCATTTCTAATATCTTTTCAAAGCAGACAGTGACTCTTGAATGGAAGAAATTGTTTGTTTGGTTGGTTTTTTCCCAGGTTTTGGAAATGAATATGAAAATAGAAGACTCATGGAGGAAGTCACTGAGGACAAAGTAAAAAAAGTGATTCATGGATTCCAAAAAGAGAAAAGTCTAGGGACAGATGGTTGGACAATATAATTCTTCTCAAGATTATTTGACCTAATAGGGAAGGATATTTTAGAGGTGATAGAAGAATCCAGAAGGTCTAATCACATTCACCCACCTCTAAACGCAACCTTTATTTCTCTAATCCCCGAAACAGACATCCCTCAATCCTTTGAGGATTTTAGGCCTATATCTCTTTGCAATGTGATTTACAAAGTGATAGGAAAGATCATTTCCAAGAGAATAAATCCCTTTTTATCGACATCCATCTCTAAGTAACAATTCAATTTCTTGGATGTTAGGCAAATTCATGAGGCTATTAGGGTGGAAAAAGAAGGACTCCACAGTATGAAGAAAAAAATTAAAAGGTACGATAGTAAATATTAACCTCTCTAAAGCCTATGATTGAGTTAATTGGTTGTTCATTCGTCTTCTTCTAAGCCATTTTGGGTTCGAAGTCTCTTTCATCAATTGGGTCATGGGATGCATATCCTCTACTTGTTTTGCAATTCTCATAAATGGCTCAACTTCCCATTTTTTCCATGATGAAAGAGGACTAGTTCAAGGCTTCCCCCTCTCCCCCCTACATTTCTTATCGGTGGCTAAAGGTATTAGTCGTGCTCTAGTGGATGCAAAAGTTAGAGGGCTATTTCATGGCATCCCCATCACATGTACCTTGGTTTTAACCCACATATTATTTTTGGATGATGTTCTTATTTTATGTAATGGTCAGAGGGATGATGTTGAAACTATATCATATGTATTAGTTCTTTTCAACAGAGCCACAAGTATGAAGCTCAATGTCAATAAATCTACTCTTTCAGTTTCTAATATGAGCGAGGAGGAAAATAACTTCTATAAACTTCATATCTCTTTCAAGGTCAAAGATTTTGATCTGGGGCTAAGATATATAGGTTTTCAATTAAATCCAAATTGTTGTTTAAAATATGACTGGTCATGGTTAATTGCAACGTTGGAAAAGAGATTGAAGTAGTGGAGTCACAAATGGCTCTCTTGTGTAGTAAGACTCGTCATGGTTAAATCAATGTTGGAGGTTATTCCTATTTATTGGATGTCATTAGCTTGGATTCCTATAGGTATTCTGGAGTGGTTTCACAATTTATGTTTCAAATACTTATGGGAAGGTTCACATGAAAAGGTTGTGTTGCCATGGGTAAGATGGGAATCCCTGGTGCTTCCAAAATCCTTGTGGGGTGGGGTCTAAAAAATATTTTTCTCTTTTATCAAGCCTTGGCTGCAAAATTAAGATGGAGATTAATCACCTCCGACAACCTTTGGACCAATTTGATCAAGAAAAAATATATCTATTCATCCACCCTTATTGATTGGATAAGGAGTCCATTAAAGAAGAGCACCAATTGCTCCCTCATTTGGAAGGCTACTTTAAAATATTTTGTTGTTGTGGGAGATGGATTGGCTTTGCAAATTGGGGATGGGACTAAAGTCTGTATTGGGGCTGATTCATGGCCGAGTAGAAATGGTCTTCACATTATACCCCCCAAATTGATTCAATCTCTTCATAACCAATCTTTTTCCCACCTAAACCAGGTAGTCGACCTTGTGAGGACAACTATTTGGAGTCAAGCTTGGTATGATGTCAACCAGTTGGATTTGGAAGGGGATTTAGTGTTGTAGTGGACCATTTATACTCATGACCTTCAAGCGAAGAACATGTGCATAGTGGATTGAGATGATGAACTTATATGGCAATTTTCTCCCTTTTGTCGCTACTCACCAAAATTGGGATATATTCACCTAAATATAGAGAGGCATATCAGGGATCCACTCTAGTGGTGAAAGCGTTTGTGGAAGGTCCACTGCCCTCTAAAATAAATGATTTTTATGTGGTGTTTAATTGTAAAAAAAGTCCCTAGTTGGGATAAAATGCGAATTAGACATATGGAAGGTTTGGGATGGTGTTCCCTTTGCAAATCAGATAATGAAAATGCACTTCGCCTATTCCTCCTCTGTCCCTTTGTCATCCATATTTGGAAATAATTTGTGTGCACCTTGGGGGAAAATATTAGGTGGGTAGGGCCTTCAATTGAGCAGGCTTGGAAAGACTGGTGTGTGGATAGTTTCTACCGAAGGGTTAAATCCCTTCCCCTTATAGTGGCTTCGGAGGTCTGGTTAGCCAGAAATTCATCTATTTTTAAGGATAAGATACCCACCCCTAATATTATTGTAGCACAAGCTCTCAGTATCCTATCACACTTTCCTCGAGAGAAAGAAGACGAAGCTATCAGGATTCCTCTTATGGTGCAGATTGATCATTCACTCCCTTGGGCTTATTTTGATGGGGCTTCCCAAAGTAACAATCAGATCTGTGGGGGAGGGGCTATCATCTACTTGAAAAAAACTCATCATTTTAATCTTTATATGGGTCTTGGGAGTGGAACAAACAATTTTTCTGAAGTTTTGGCTATGAAACTTCTTCTTCTCTTTGCTAAATAAAAAGGGATAAATACTTTAGAAATATTTGGAGACTCAATGTTGGCTATAAATTGGGCAAGAAATTCACAACAATGTCATCACATTCAACTGTGTGATATTTTGGAAGAAATTTTCAAATTTACTAGATTCTTTTGATTCTATTTCTTTACAACATGTTTACAGGGTCCACAATAGGGAGGTAGATGCACTATCTAAGCAGGGATGATTTTAAGGATGGAAATTTATTTTAAAATGTAGAAACCTTGGCGAATCTTACTAATCCTTCATATGCCAACTATAAATGTATGGCGATATTTTTGTAAAAATATTCAAAATTATAAGGATTTTATATAGTTTTTATAAAATTTTGGCGATTTTTAAGGTAAAATAATTTTATCCTATAGAATTTGGGCGAATCGTTTTTAAAATAGTGAATCTCATTTTTGGAAAAACCATGGAAAATTAGCCCATGAGCGAAATTTAGCCCCTAAAATCATCCATGTATCTAAGTATGGTGTTCGATTGGATTATGGGAAATGGTCGATCACATAATATTCGAATGGGGACCATTTTTCTTATTATCATAGGCCTTTTAATGAGATCCCCCCTCCTCTTGTAGCTCTACCTTGAAAGGATTTTTATGCAGTTGTTCTTACTGACAAGTTTCAGGTTTTTTGTTCCCTTTCTTTGCGGCTCTTTGTAGGATTTTACAGGTCCAGTCTACAAGGGCTATCCTTTTGTTTAGTTTTTGTGAAATCAGGTTGCATTGATGTATATGGATGGCCTCTCTCTCTTTGTATGAGAATGAAATTCTACAGATTTTCTAAGTGACTCTTGTGTACCTTGTTGGTATTGTTCTGATCCATTTTTTTTGGCAATTTGCAAATACATGGTAGCATGGATTCTACAGAATGTAAATTTTATCTTGATGAATAAAATTTACGCTTTTTCAGAGGAAAAAAATATTTAAAGTGTTATTTAATGAGCCTGAGGATAAAGGGGCTTGGTTAGGATAACCTAGGCCTATTTAATGGGCACAAAAACTGATGTTGAGGACATGAATTTGTGTGCCAAGACATGGAATGTTGTGCCAAGTATGGATTTTTCTCGATTTGCATGCAAGAGGTGTCCCTAGTTTGGGTTTTGTCTCGTTTTGCATGCCATTGAGTTATTTGAGGGAACTATAGGGTGTTTATACTCGTTTTTCTCAGAATTTTGAGAGGAAACTGATGGTGATGTTAGTTTCGTGTAAAAGTGTTTTTTTATGAAATTCTTATCTTAGTTTGTCACGTATGAGACCCATAGTCTCGTTATACATCCAAAAATGGGTCTTTAAGCACCAATTCAAAACATAGTCAAGTTTATACTCATTTTTCTCAGAATTACGAGGGGAATTCATTTGTAACCTCCATTTCTAGGATTGAGCATCAGAATTCAAGGGTGTTCTCTTCAAACTTGGTATTTGTAAGTCTAGTTCATTGTAATTTTGGCATTTTGAGCATTAATTGAGTAGTCTCATTGTTTGAAGGTAACTTAGAGATGTAATAAACTCTATCATCAATATTGAAATTTGATTTATTTTATTTTCTATTGTGTTATCTCATTATTATTTTTTTGACAGTAACGAGTAGAGGGATTTGTATTAAAAATGGCAAAGCCACAAATCTGTTACAAAGGCATGGCTGCACAGAGCTATTGCCAGCAAAAAGGGACTACAATACTTAAAAACCAGTGGAGCTGCTTCCTATGTCTGTTGGAGAAACTA
>ML788210.1:125552-135637 GCA_009831015.1 Picea engelmannii | reverse complement strand
TTTCTTTGTCTCTTTGTAGGTCTAGGAATAAAAAATGAAAATAGATCCATAGTTACACAAGATAAAATTACTCCATTAGACAAAATATCTATAGTTTGGGTGTTAGTGGGAGATTGCGATCTATGGAGGGGATGGAATGGGTGTTGTTAGCGATTATTTTCGTCTTGGGCGCAAAAGAACCCAGGTCTGCAGGTTGCACAAGAAGCACCCAAGCGCAGCACGAGAGAATCCTTTTTCAGTGACGAGTCAAGCGAGCGGGTGAAGTTTTGTTGTCGGCGGCCGAGATCCACCTACAAATTTAATCAACGGTCATCGGGTTTTCAGGGCTACCGGGTTGCCCGAGATTTAGCACAAGGGATAGCTCCCATATTTTAGGACAAATATGGGGCGTCCGATCCAATTAGGACAGTAGGCTTCCAGTTGACATATCGGGGATCGGGGTTTCGGGGGTCACGGAGGTGTCTGTTCATTGCAGTTAAAATCGTCGATCGGCGAAATGCCGAAAGCACCTTTGGCGCCGAGCCCACGGTCTTAGCCCCAGTTCATATCAAGCGAGCCCGTAAAGGGGGACATACCCTTTTATAATAACGCATACTATCTAGGCCATCCATCTGAAGGACGCACGGCACTCATCCACGCCATGTCAGTATTCGGGAGTTCGAGTTATAAGCGCTCCTCGAAATTTCACATTTCGAAATCCCAAACCCCAAAACACTGATAGCGCCTTGGGAATAAGCACGTGGTCACAACCCGTGGCCACTTGGGGAAATAAAGGAGTTGTGTAAAGAATTCCAAAGGCACCAATTTCAGTTACAGAGGGTATCATCACGATCCCCGGGCGCCATCGGATCCGATCCCATTACTATCTCTCGCTTGAGTAAATGAAGGCAGGAACGGGTGGTTGAAGCCTCCTTTCATTCATTAAGTGTGAGGAATGGAAGGTCTAGCGAGAGGTATGCTCAATGAGGTCCTACGTACCGATTGTTCCAAATAAACCATGTCGAAGTCCTCGACTAGACAGAGAAGCCTGCACACACTAGCTCAGTGCTTAATGGCTCGGCTACCCTCCTTGTCGGAGCCATGCGCATTTAAGATGGCGCCTGAAGAAAGGTATCAGTATGAGTTTCAATGAAGTGACACCAAGCCTTGGGTGACTGGGAACGCCTCTATGAGGTGAATTTTCTTGAGTATATAGACTCAGTCCTTGTATTTTGTAAGGTATCGATGGTAGAGCAGAGCTCCCTACTGTAAAGTTTTAATAGATATTCTAGTTTTCTGGTTATGCATCTGTATATGAGATCTCTTGTTTTATGACAGACAGTCTTTCTTACTCCATCTAATTTTCGTCTCATGCTAAGAGAGTTCATGATTGACTGATTCACGTGGATTATTACAGTTATGTTATGATAAAATATTTATTGTTGCATTATTGCATTCTCTGGCTTTTGCGTTTGAATGTAAGATGATATTGCATTTGGACGTCTTCTTCCACAGCCTGTTAGAAACTCGATGTTAATAATAGACCTCTGCTTTTCTCTTATATAAGTCTTATGCCTGTTCACCCTTTACTACAGCTCACTGTCTGAAGTTTATATAAGACCTCACTCACCTATGCATGCCTGGCCTAGTTTTAGAGTTGGAATGATATTTTTTTGAGTTGGATCCCATTCGGTCATCCCATCTATAAACCATCGTGACATAAAAATGATGGGCGTTGGGCTCTGCTCCTGCTAGAAATCCAGGAGTGACTTCCGTCGCCAACATTTCTGGTGCCGTTGCCGGGGACGAAGTTGAAAATTTTCCCTGGGATTGAACGACATTGGGCCTCTGATTCCGAAGGTGCATCAGGTATCAGAGCCTTTTAAATATTGTTGTTGTGCACCTGGCGACTCCATTGTGATGACTCCACTATGGTGACCCTACCGCCTCAATTGTGGCTTTCAAAGGTAGACACATGCGGTCCCATCCTCAGCTGCCTCTAGCTACGCCTGGAACTGATCGGGAGGTGGTTCTCGGTAAAGAAAATGCCCCTGAAGGAGAAATTGTTTCCGTCGAACCAAGTAATATGTCGTCTCCCTTTGTAGAAACTCCATTCTCTCTGCCTCAGTTTCCTGGCAGACCATCTTTTGAAGTTTCCCGTTTCTTGAATTTTGAGAGTGTTCATGTTCAGGTTTTCCCCCCTGGTCTGGGATTAGAGGGAGAAATCCTTGTCACTCCCATCTCCTCTGAAGCTATATCCTGTCGTAGACCTACGACCGCTGAAGATTTCCCCACTCCTAGCTTTACCGCCTCTCCTCTTGCTGTGGTCACCGCTTCTACACAAAGAGAAACATTCGTCGGCTTTAGCTCACTATCCTTCTCCCTGAATCCCCTATTGTTTCCCACTCCCCTCAGAAGCCCGTCCCCAGTATCCCCTTTTCGAACTCCTTCCCCTCCGATTTCTCCTCCGCATAATATCCCTATGGCAGGACCAAATCCCCCCATGACCAGAATGGAGGCCATTATATCCCTAGGTATGGTCCCCTCGTGCTACCTCAACAACTTAATGCCCTTCCAGCAGACGGTTACCTCAAGAAGCTACCTAAATTCACAGGCAAGGGGGACATATCTGCGGAAGAACACCTAGAAGCCTTCTACAGTTTTACAGATGATAACATCATCATGCACGCAGATGTATGGATGAGGATTTTTGTCCATAGCCTTCAAGGCGAAGCTAGAAAATGGTTCAAGGCCCTGCCTCCTGGATCTATCAATGGGATAGAAGCGTTGGACGGTGCCTTTTTAAGACAATGGGGAGATAAAAAAGATTTCGTGTATTACATGACAGATTTTGGGTCTTTAAAGAGAAAAGAAGGAGAGTTTGTCTCCGACTTCTTCAAGAGATTCAATAAAATGTACAACATAATCCTGGCTGAGATAAAACCCTCCGAAGCCTCCACAAAGATCACTTATGCTAGCGCCTTTGATCCCAATTTCTGCCTCCTGTTGAGGGAAAGGAGAGCTACTACGCTGGCCCACATGCAGGACGCAGTCGTGGAGGTAGAATCTAATATATTGGTCATTGATTGACTCAGGAATACTGCTGGTAGAAACATATCTAGGCAGAGGCCTGAACCTTCCCCATCCAGATCCTCTCCCCTGCCCCTCTAGATAGACGAGACAGCAAGAGCGCTAAAATCAATTTTTGCCAGGATGGAAAGGTGGGAATTAGAAGGGAAACCTGTCTACAGAAATCCCCAAAATGTAGATGGTAGAGGTTTCAAGAAGCCTAATAACAATGTGCCATGGGATTTTCCTAGGGAACAAAGGAGCAGGGATAGAGACAATCAGAGGATTCAGACCCCTCTCCAGAACAACCTAGTATCTCATGAGGAGGGGGAGGAGATGGATGAACTCGACCCTGAGATCCACTGCATTGAGGACACATCCCTGTTTCCTCATCTGACTCAATCTGCATATGAAGAATCCCTTATCAACGCTCAAATCAACAAGTTGAGTAGAGGGGAAAGAGTTGGCAACACTCCTAACAGATATAATCTCAGGTCGAAGAGGAAAGAAGGAAATTTTGATAACCAGGACCAGTCCCCCATAACGGAGAGGCCTAATAAAGTTGCAGTAGCCACTACCAAAGAAAAGAAAGCTCAGAATGTTTCACCAGCAGCCAAAGAACCTGTCACGGAGGTAAGGGAAGTTCCTAAGCCTGCCCCTTCCTTCAATTTTGAGCATGAGATTCAAAAGATTAGAATCCCTGTACCCCTGTCTGAACTAGTTAAAAATGAAGATTTCAAGAGATCTCTCTCCAAGCTGTTACAGTCTGACCCCCCTCATCCTTCCACTGACTCAATAAATCTCCAAGATGAAAAGACGGCAGTTGTCTTAGGGCCTATGGTAGAAGATAGAGATGACTCATCCCCTCCCTTCTACACATCCCTGAACATACATGATAAAGTGTTGCATAAATGCCTCATGGATTCGGGGGCTTCCCATAACCTTATGCCTAGAATAGTTATGGAAGAATTGGGACTGGAGGTGACCAAAACTTATCATGATTTGTAATCTTTCGACTCAAGGAGGGTGAAGTGCCTGGGAGTCATCAAAGACCTAGTAGTTTCCTTGTTCCAGCTGCCCATGAAGAGCGTGGTCATGGATATTGTGGTAGCTGATGTTCCCCCCAAGTTCAGCATGTTGTTGTCTTGATCTTGGATAAAAAATCTTGGGGGAACACTTCAGATGGATCTCACATATGCCACCATTCCGGTTTTTAGAGGGGAACAAAGGAGGTTGTATAGAGAAGCTCAGTTGGCTTACATTGTCAGTGATGAAGCGAATCCCACCAATCACCCCATCTTTACAATTGACACTGATTTGGGGTCTAGCCTATTGCAGCTCACTGATGCTCTTGAAGAGCCTTTCCAAGTCTGAAAGCAACCCAGTCTTGACTACCCGAATTCCCCTCCAACCCCCTCTGTGTGGAAGATGTTTTTCGATGGAGCTTCTTCTAGCACATGCGTAGGCGCTGGAGTGGTTTTCATTTCACCTTGTCAAGAGGCCATATCCCTGTCATACAAACTGGAATTCGAAACCACCAACAATGTGGCAGAGTATGAAGCTCTTATTCTGGGCATGAGGTCTGCGAAGGAAATGGGAATCAAAGAGATAGCGATATTTGGAGATGCTGAGTTGATTATTTAGCAAATAAGAAAGGCTTATCGCGCTAATAATCCCCGACTCAGAAATTACAAAAACGAAGTATGGGACCTAATGGATATTTTCTTCTTGGCTTTTAACATTTCTTTCATTCCGAGGGGGGAAAATGCTCTAGCCAACTTTTTAGTCGTATCAGCCAGTTTTCTCAAGGTTCCTCTGCCGCATGGGATAAAAAGTGATGTTGAGATAAAATACAGGCCCTCTATACCGGACAATGTCAAACATTGGAAGGTGTTCGAAGATGATCTGGAAATTGAAAGGTTTCTACAATCTGTGGACGAATTTTCTACGTTGCACATTAACTAGGATCCCGATCTGGAAGGTGACCCTCATCCTGAGAACTTTTTAAATAAGATCGCTAATCACCAGATCATTCAGTTGCCCAACAATCACATTCCGAGAGGACTTATCCCTTTAGAAAGATTTTTCGATGGGAATGATGTGCCAGTAAAGGGAAAGGTCTCAAATGAAGATGTCGATACAACCGAACGCAACATTGGTTCACAGGAGGAGCCTAGGTTCGTCAAATTGTCAAGCAGTTTGACCAGAGAACAGAGGGTCGAATATACGCAGTTGCTGAGAGAGTTCACCGATGTGTTTGCATGGACATACAAAGACCTCAAGACGTATGACACATCTTTCATTGAGCACAAGATCCCATTGAAGGAAGAGGCTAGGCCATTCAGGAAGAAGCTAAAACAGATAAATCCCATTTTGCTGCCCGTTATGAAGAAAGAAGTAAAAAATTTGTTGGATGCACAAATCATTGTCCCCTTGAGATATTCCGAGTGGGTGGCCAACTTGGTCCCAGTAAGGAAGAAAAGCAGATAAATCAGGCTCTGTGTCGATTTCAGGAATCTGAACAGAAGCTCAAAGAAAGACAATTACCCCCTACCTAAAATGGAACACATACTGCAGAGGGTAACTGGTGCATCCAGGATATCCATGATCGATGGGTTTTCTGGCTATAATCAGATATCGGTCATGCCTGAGGATAGGGAGAAGACAACCTTCACCACTCCTTGGGGCACATTCATGTATACCAAGATGCCATTTGGACTAATGAATGCAGGAGCAACATTTCAGCGAGCCATGGATATAGCCTTCATCGGGGAGAAGGACCAGTTCATGGTGATATATCTCGATGACATCACGGTCTTCTCCAGCTCAGACAAGGAACACCGCCGCCACTTGAGGAAAGTTTTCATGAAATGTTGGAGGTTCGGCATGTCCCTAAACCCCAAGAAATATTTGTTCGCTATGCAGGAAGGGAAGTTATTGGTCCATATAGTATCAGTAGAGGGAGTGAGAATTGATGCCAGCAAGGTGAAGGCAATTCAAACCTTATCACTTCCCAGGTCTAAAAAAGAGGTTCAGGCCTTTTTGGGGAAAAATAATTTTCTGAGGTTTGTCTCAAATTTTGTCGAGCTAGTGAAACACATCACGGCCATGCTCGGGAAGGGAAACAAAGTGAAATGGACCGCTGAGCCCAGGGAATATTTTGACCAAATAAAAAGGGCATTGACTAAGGCACCTATGCTGATCAGTCCTAACTATTCCAAAGAGTTCCTAATTTTCTCCTTTGCTTCTTTTGATACAGTAGCAGCGGTCTTGTTGCAGAAAAATGAGGAGGGGCGTGAGCAACCCATTGCCTTCTTCAGCAAGGCATTAAGAGATGCAAATATCAGGTATGAGATCATGGAGAAGCAGGCCTATGCCTCAGTGAAAGCCCTCAAAGCTTTCAGGATCTATGTCTTGCATTCGAAGGTGACAGCATACATTCCTTCAGCTTCCGTGAAGGACATTCTTGTATAGCCAGACATAGATGGGAGAAGAGGCAGATGGATAGCAAAAATTATGGAATTTGACTTGGAAATAAAGACCACCAAGTTGGTCAAGGGGCAAGGTCTAGCCAAGCTACTGGTTGAATCCAATTGTGAATCCTTGGGAGTTAGTTTCATCAACGCTCTCTCAGGAACTCAGCAAGCTGAGTTGCCCAGCCAACGCTCTCAAGATGGCTTATCGTTGGCAGATTGTGACTGGTATTGTGACATTCTGTACTTTCTGCAGGAATTGAAGCCTCTGGATGGAATGGGTAAAAGCAGGGCAAGAGCTTTAAATCTCAAGGCGGTCAGGTATTGTCTCATTGAGCAAGTTTTGTACTAGAGAGATCCTTTGGGGATGTTGCTGAGATGTTTGAACCCACCAGAAGCCCAGAAAATTATGTTTGATTTCCATGAAGGCCTTTGTGGGGGGCATCATTTCTGGAAGACCACGGCTCATAAGATCCTCAGGGTTGGATATTACTGGCCTACTTTATTCGTTGATGTCTGCAGAGGAATCAGAGTTTGCATCAAATGTCAAAAGTTCTCAGGAAAGCAACAACTCAAATCGCTTCCATTGAAGCCTATAGTATCTCCAACACCTTTTCAGCAGTGGGGGCTGGACTTCATTGGAGAAATTCATCCTCCCTCAAGCAGTCAACACAGATGGATCTTGACAGCAAAAGATTATTTCACCAAGTGGAATGAAGTTGTCCCCGCCAGAAGCGCATCACACAAAGTAATTATCAGCTTCCTGGAGGATATCATAGCTAGATTTGGCTGTCCCAGCAGGATCGTCACCGATAACGCTGCTTCTTTCAGGTCTAAGCCTCTAATTAAGTTCTATGAACAGTTCCAGATCTCACTAATTCACTCCACCCCCTACTATCCCCAAGGCAACCATTTAGCAGAGTCCTCCAACAAAAGCCTGATAAGGATCATTAAAAGACTATTGGAGAACAACAAAAGGGCCTGGGATTCGAAGTTGAAATTTTCCCTGTGGGCTGATCGAGTAACAACAAATAAATCTCTGGGCACTTCGCCTTTTGAGTTGGTCTACGGAACATAGGCGGTTTTTCCTACTCAGCTCGCCTTACATGTGGCGAAATTCTTTCAAGACTATGAGGGAGAACCAGATCATATGATCATAAGGATTCATCAGACAGTGGAAGTGCAACAAATCAGAGAACAGGTGAGGACCACAGCTCATAGTCATCAGGAAAAAGTCAAACATGCTTTTGACAGGAAGGTCAGGAAGAAAGAATTCAAGATCGGGGATTTGGTATTTAAGTGGGATGCCCCCAGGTAGGACAAAGGCAAACACAGCAAGTTTGACGCCCTCTGGATCGGCCCCTTCAAAATATCTGAGGTTTTCTCAAACAACACGTACAGGTTTCAAGATCTGGAGGGTGAAGAGGTTTTCAACAGCCCAGTGAATGGGCATTTTATGAAGAAATGTTTTATTTGAGCCTCAGACAGCTCCCTTGTTTGTAAATATTATCCTTTAGTTCTTGGTTTATTTTCTTTTTGCATGTTTTTCAGCTTAATAAGTGACTCCATAGCCCAATAGCAAGGCACTGAAGATGCAGAAGGAGTTCTTAGAGCATCGCAGGGACGACTCTTTCCCCCATGGAGCCTAATGTTAGCAATTATTTTTGTCTTGGGAGCAAAAGAACCCAGGTCTGCAGGTTGCACAGGAAGCACCCAAGCGCAGCACGAGAGAATCCTTTTTCAGTGACGAGTCAAGCGAGTGGGCGAAGTTTTGTTGTCGGCGGGCGAGATCCACCTACAGATTTAATCGACGGTCATCGGGTTTTCAGAGCTACCGGGTTGCCCGAGATTTAGCACAAGGGACAACTCCCATATTTCAGGACAAATCTGGGGCATCTGATCCAATTGGGACAGTAGGCTGCCAGTCGACGTATCGGGAATCAAGGTTTCGGGAGTCATGGAGGTGTTCGTTCATTGCAGTTAAAATCGTCGATCGACGAAACGCCGAAAGCACCTTTGGCACCGAGCCCACGGTCTTAGCCCCAGGTCATATCAAGCGAGCCCATACAGGGGGAAAACCCCTTTTATAATAACGCATACTATTTGGGTCATCCATCTAAATGACGCGCGGCACACATCCACGCCATGTCGGTATTCGTGAGTTCGAGTTATAAGTGCTCCTCGACATTTCACATTTCGAAACCCCGAACCCCGAAACGCCGATAGCGCCTTGGGAATAAGCACATGGTCACAGCCCGTGGCCATTTGGGGAAAGAAAGGAGTTGTGTAAAGAATGCCAAAGGCACCGAATTCAGTTATATAGGGGATCATCACGATCCCCGGGTGCCATCGGATCTGATCCCAATACTGTCTCTCACTTGAGTAAATGAAGGCAGGAACGGGTGGTTGAAGCCTCATTTCATTCATTAAGTGTGAGGAATGGAAGGTCTGGCGAGTGGTCTGCTCAAGGAGGTCCTACGTACCGATTGTTCCAAAGAAACCATGTCAAAGTCCTCGACTAGACAGAGAAGCCTTCACACGCTAGCTCAACACTTAATGGCTCAGCTACCCTCCTTGTCGGAGCCATGCGCATTTAAGATGGCACCTGAAGAAAGGTATCAGTACGAGTTTGACTGAAGTGACACCAAGCCTTGGGTGACTGGGCACACCTCTGTGAGGTGAATTTTCCTGAGTATATAGACTCAGTCCTTGTATTTTGTAAGGTATCGATGGTAGAGCAGAGCTCCCTACTGTAAAGTTTTAACAGATATTCTAGTTTTCTGGTTATGCATCTGTATATGAGATCTCTTGTTTTATGACAGACAGTCTTTCTTACTCCATCTAATTTTCGTCTCATGCTAAGAGAGTTCATGATTGATTGATTCGCACGGATTATTGCAGTTATGTTATGATAAAAGATTTATTGTTGCATTATTGCATTCTCTGGCTTTTGTGTTTGAATGTAAGATGATATTGCATTTGGACGTCTTCTTCCACAGCGTGTTAGAAACTTGATGTTAATAACAGAACTCTGCTTTTCTCTTATATAAGTCTTCTGCCTGTTCACCCTTTACTACAGCTCATTGTCTGAAGTTTATATAAGACCTCACTCACCTATGCATGCTTGGCCTAGTTTTAGAGTTGGATTGATATTGTTTTGAGTTGGCTCCCATTCGGTCATCCCATATATAAACCATCGTGAAATAAAACTGATGGGCATCAGGCTCTGCTCCTTCTAGAAATCCAGGAGTGACTTCTGTCGCCAACAGGTGCCATGATAACCAATGAATCTATGAATCTAATGAACTATAGAGAAAGGGGTGTAAATGCTTAGGGAAAGGTCTTTGCGGGAGGGAAGTATTTATATAAAAAACTATACTAAGGGAGATTTCAGTTGATATATGAGTTTAATATTGTCACTATTAATGCAACTATGGTAGGTGGGCACTAGAGCCTACTTTTAATGATTTTAATGTTTCCCAGACCATACCCAAGCTAGGCATGCCATAGTTATGTTTTAGAAATTCATTGTAAAATAAATGTTTTGTATTGAATTGATGACTA
>ML788210.1:70166-103392 GCA_009831015.1 Picea engelmannii | reverse complement strand
CAAAGTGGTTTAAGATATTTTAGAAGGTAAATAATAAAGTGAAGTGATGAGTGTACTATAATTCAAAGTGAATACAAAATAAATTATTTAAATAATAAATTTAATGGAGAAATTAGAAGTGGGTTAACCCTAAAATAAGGAAATTGGGCAAAGTGACCTAGAAGATGCTTTTAAGGAAGCTACTTGGAGAGTATAAATAAGAGGCAAGGCTCTCTCATTTTACATGACACTTGAGAATATTGAATATCTATAGGTGAATGAGGTAACCAAAGGATATCTAAGCCGAATTTCAGAGGGAAGGTGAAGAAAATAAGGTTGGAATTCAAGGGAGGATAAATTCTTTTGATGATGCTTTCTAAGGTATGTTATTTACACGTCATCTCACCATTTTCACAATAAAAAAAATTATAGAATGATTCAGACCTTGAAATTGATAGGACATTGAGGAAACATATTCAGGTATCTGTGTTAATAATTTTACCTTGTGGGTCATTGTATTTTTGGAGTTACACTCCGTGGAAAATAGGGTTTGTGGCTAGTCTTGAAACTAGTCTAAAACAGGTGTTTTAGGTAAAAACGTCATAACTTCTTCATAACATATCCAAATTCAGTAAGACCAAATGTATTGGTTATATTATAGTCTTTAGTATTCTGTGTAACAATTTCATATCCATTCAACAAATATTCTGTGTGGGGCATTCTCTACAAGGTCGCTCTCTAGAATAAGCCAGAATTCAACAAGGTATGTCATTTTTGCTATAACTTATTTTCTGAAAGGTTCCAAGCAGTGAAACCTAGAGGAATTGAAAAAAACAAACTGAATAACATTGTGTACTATTTTCATATCTTCATTCATTACAGGTACACAGTTATGATTATTTCAAGTTAGGGTTGTTGACTAATCCCAAACTAGTCATGTGAGACTAAAGAAAAGTTTGATGAAAATGCTAGTCTCTTGTTGTGAAAGTTAAGGAAGTTTTGTAGGTATGTGATCATATACAATAGGTCTATTACATATTTACAAATCATATTTGGATGACGAAATTGATGTGGGATTTTGGTTAAGGTACATGTTGGGTACATAGTTGAGACAAGTAGTTGATGAGTTTGCACATACATGAGGTGTATAGTTGATGATGTTGGTACATATTGATGAGTCATAGTTGATGAGTAGTTGACACATGATTGGTACGTACTTGGTACATGGTTGGATGCACTTGTTTATGGTACAAGTTGATTACAGGTTGTTTGGTACATGTTGGTGCATGGTTGATGCACTTGTTTATGGTACAGGTTGATTACATGTTGAGGTACAAGTTGATGCATGGTTTAGGTTTATTGGTAAAGGTTTACAGTGGTATATCTCACAGTGATATTGTGACAATGGTTCCATCATTCTACTTCTACTTTAGGGCGGTTGGATGAGGCAAGCACAGGTGGTTGTAGCCACCTTCCGGTTGTAGCCGAAGAACATAGGGGGTTGTAGCCTCCTTCTAGTTGTAGCCAGAGAATACGGGAGTTGGAGCTTCTCTCAAGTTGTATCCTGAGAAACAAGGGGGTTGGAGCCTCCTTCTAGTTGCAGTTAGAAAACAAAGGAACTTGGTGCTTCCAATGAATGTAATTCTTCAAGACATATAAGAAAAATCATTTCGTGTTTTTCTCCTGATTTGGGTTTCCACGTAAAACATTGGTGTACTACGTATGTGTATTATTGTTCATTTTTTCATTGCTTATTTACTCTGTAGTTATTGGATGATAATGCTACATTGATATAACACTTGGATTCTATGGTTAAAATGGATTAAATTGCTTTATTACTGATTCACCCCCCCTCTTAGTAATCCAACAATTGGTATTAGAGCAGGTTCCTTCAGAAATCAGTTTAACCATTGAAAGGTAGATCATGGAGAGAAACAACTTGTATAAAAATGGAATACCATAGTTCAATGGGAAAAAGTATGCATTTTGGAGCATAAGGATGAAAACATATATACAGGCATAGGGATTTGAAATTTGGCAATCAATTGTAGATGGATACACAACACCAGCAATTCCGCCAACAAATGACAAAGCAGTGAAACTCGATCAGAATAATTCCAAAGCCAAAAATGCACTTTTGAATGGTCTTAGTGAAATGGTATTTACCAAAGTTATACATTCTAAATCTGCTAAAGAGATTTGGGACAAACTTCAAAATATTTATGAAGGAGATTCAAAATTCAAAGAAGTAAAGCTTCAAACTTACAGAGGTCAGGTCAAACAACGTAAGATAAAGGAATATGAAAATATTGCATCTTACTTTTTACGAGTTGTTGAAACTGTAAATGCAGTCATAGATTGGGAGAAGAAATCAAAGAATCTGTAATTATTCAAAAAGTACTAAGATCTCTTCCTATGAGATTTGACCCTAAGATATCAGCACTAGAAGAAAGATCAGATCTAAACTCAATAAGCATGGACGAATTACATGGAATCTTCACACCATATGAAATTAGAAATGAACAGGAAAATAAAGCTATAAAATAAGAGTCCTTCAAAGCATCGAAAAATTTAAAGAAAAAGGGAAGGCAAAAAGAAGAACATAGCAGCAACAGTGACATCTCGGAAGATGATGAAGAAGTGGCCAACTTTGTCAAAAGACTGAACAAGGGAACCGACAGTAGGTATAGAGGTAAGCTTCATTTAATGTGTTTTAATTGTGATGGTATTGGTCATTTTGATAAAAAATGTCCTTATAAGAAAAAGAGAAATGATGAAGGTTACTCGAAAGGAAAAAAAACATATAAAGGCAAAAGGACCACAAAGAAAGTTTTCAAGAAAAGATTATGCACCAAAGAATACATCTCGTCATCAAATGAAGATGAAGTCAGTGACAGTGAGACAGAAAGAGTTATATTCATGGCAGTATAAGACTCTGATAAACAAGACTCCAAAGAATAATATGAAGAAGCCAAAGAAGAATATGAAGAAGTCAAAGAAGAAATTGAAGAGACATAAGTTGACTACCGAGAGGAATTAATGTGTGTCATAGAAGTTATCATAAGAGAAAAGAAGAAAAACAAGAAACTACAAGAAGAACTAGACAATAAAGAAGACACTCAAGAACTAGAACAATTGATCACAAATTTGAAGTTTCAAATAGAATAAGATAAAAGAATTGAAGAAGCACTCAAAGAACAACTAGAAGAAAAAGACAAGATCATTGGAAATTTGGAAGTAGAGATTGTCACACTAAGAAAGGATCTTCAAAAGAAAAATATACAGAAAAAATCAAAAGTTTTGGATGACATTATCAGCAGTCAAAAATCTCATCATGACAAGTCTGGACTTGGATACAATCAGACAAAAAAATGATCAAGCTCCAAAACAACAGAGCAAGAAACATATCCAAAAATATTTGCAGAAATATTCAAGGGGGATAGGAAGATCTACAAGGAATATTATAGGGACACTCCTCCACCGAGAATATTCATATTTAAGAATCAACAACCGACAGATAGGCCTCGGGAAGAAGAATAATTCATAAGAGTACCTCCTTTAAAAATATCTTCAACTCCCGGGTCTCAAACTATATTTTTTGGTTTATGTTATGCATGTAATAATTTTGGACATAAAATTGTGAATTTCAAAGATAACAACAGGAACAAAAACAACTTTGAAAGTCATACACAAAGGGGTTATCCAAGAAGGCCTAGTGAAAAACAAAGAAGAAGTTTCAACAGGCTTGAATCTTTGAGCACTGAAGTGGAATGTTACAAATGCAACAATTTTGGACACATGGCCAAAGATTGTAGAATGATATCCCCTCCTAGAGAACCGCAATAGAATAACAAAAGTCATAGACAGGAACCTCAGAAAAGGACATGAATAAGAATGCGGGACCAATACAGCAATGAATAATGCACACTCACTCTATAGGATAAGCACAAGAAACGTGGTTGGTATGTTGACAGTGGGTGTTCAAAACACATGACAGGTGATAGAGACAGGTTTCTTACATTACAGAAGGAAAGAGAAGGATCAGTCTCCTTCGGAAATGATGATTCAACCAAAATCATTGGAAAAGGCACAATTAGAATTGGGAACAAGAATATAAAGGAAAAAATGTTCTACTAGTAGAAGATATGAAACATAATCTTCTAAGTGTGAGTCAAATGTGTGACCAAGGTCATAAAGTTACTTTCAATTCACAAAAGTGTGAGATAAGAAAAGAAGGTTCGGGAAAATTGATTGCTACAGTTGCGAGAACTTCAAGCAACATATGTGTTAAGTGAAATTTGAAATGAAAAGTGTTGTCTAGGAAAGGAAGATGAAAGTTGTCTATGGCACAGAAGAATTGGTCACACACATTTTGATAACCTTGTCAAAGTGAATACAAAATAAATTATTTAAATAATAAATTTAATGGAGAAATTAGAAGTGGATTAACCCTAAAATAAGGAAAGTGAACAAAGTGACCTAGAAGATGCTTCTAAGGAAGCTACCTGGAGAATATAAATAAGAGGCAAGGCTCTCTCATTTTACATGACACTTGTGCATATTGAATATATATAGGTTAATGAGGTAACCAAAGGATATCTAAGACGAATTTTAGAGGGAAGGTGAAGAAAAGAAGGCCGGAATTCAAGGGAGGATAAATTCTTTTGATGATGCTTTCTAAGGTATGTTATTTACTGGTCATCTCACCATTTTCGCAATAACTTTTTTTCTAGAATGATTTAGACCGTGAAATTGATAGGAAATTGAGGAAACATATCCAAGTATCTATGGTAAAAATTTCATCTTGTGATTCGTTGTATTTTTGGAGTTACACTCCGTGGAAAATAGGGTTTGTGGCTAGTCCTTAAACTAGTCTAAAAAAGGTGTTTCGGGTAAAAATGTTGTAACTTCTTCATAACAGATCCAAATTCAGTAAGACAAAATGTGTTGGTTATATTACAGTCTTTAGTATTATGTGTAACATTTTCACATCCATTCAACAAACATTCTATGCGAGGCACGCTCTACAAGGTCTCTCTCTAGAATAAGCCAGAATTCAACAAGGTATGCCATTTTTTCTATAACTCCTTTTTCTAAGAGGTTCAAAGTAGTGACACCTAAACGAATTGCATAAAACAAACTGAAGAACATTGTATATTATTTTCATATATTTATTCATTACAGGTACATAGTTATGATTATTTCAAGTTGGGGTTGTTGACTAATCCCAAACTAGTCATGTGAGACTAAAGAAAAGTTTGATGAAAATGCTAGTCTCTTGTTGTGAAAGTTAAGGAAGTTTTGCAGGTATGTGATCATATACACTAGGTCTATTACAGAGTTATAAATCATATTTGGATGATGAAATTGATGAGGGCTTTTGGTTAAGGTACATGTTGGGTACATGGTTGAGACAAGTAGTTGATGAGTTGGCACATACATGAGGTGTATAGTTGTTGATGTTGGTACATATTGATGAGTCATAGTTGATAAGTAGTTGACACATGATTGGTACATACTTGGTACATGGTTGGATGCACTTGTTTATGGTACAGGTTGATTACAAGTTGTTTGGTGCAGGTTGGTGCATGGTTGATGCACTTTTTTATGGTACAGGTTGATTACAGGTTGATGTACAAGTTGATGCATGGTTGATGCATGGTTCAGGTTTATTGGTATAGGTTTACAGTGATATATCTCACAGTGATATTGTGACAATGGTTCCATCATTCTACTTCTACTGCAGGGCAGTTGGATGGGGCAAGGACGGGTGGTTGTAGCCACCTTTCGATTGTAGCCGGAGAACATAGGGGGTTGTAGCCAGAGAATAGGGGAGTTGGAGATTCCCTTGGGTTGTATCCTGAGAAACAAGGGGGTTGGAGCCTCCTTCCAGTTGCAGCTGGAAAACAAAGGAATTTGGTGCTTCCAATGAATGTAATTCTTCAAGACATATAAGAAAAAGAATTTCATGGTTTTCTCCCACTTTGGGTTTCCACGTAAAACACTGGTGTACAGTGTATGTGTATGATTGTTCATTTTTTCATTGTTTATTTACTCTACAATTATTGGATGATAATTCTACATTGATATAACACTTGGATTATATGGTTAAAAATGATTAAATTTCTCTATTACGGATTCACCCCCCCTCTCAGTAATCCAATAAAACATGCTTTTACATATTGTCATTTATTGTTCTCTCCATCAAATGATGGTGGCTTGATTTTTCTCAACTCCCCTTGTAAGATATATCATCCATGCATCCTTTTCTGATGTCTAACATGAGACATAATTGGGTTTCTAACTGACATTGATAATGCATATTCTCTTCTAGTCGATTTCCCTAAGGAATGATGATGTTGACGCTTGCTAGTACTTCTTGACCGTCTAGATCCTCCATGATCATCCCTCCTATAATGAGATCTAGATACTTCCACTTTCCTTGCACAAGATTCCTAATTTGTGCCCAAATATTTGTTGACTTGCTTATTCATCATATTTAGGATTTGTATTATCTCTTTCTAAGCCTTCATAATTCTTTCATTGTCGGCCATATAGCTCTTCACTTCTCTATGCAAACTTCTCATAGTTACAGGCTCCTGCCTATCTCTTCTTCCATCAGAATTTGTCTCATTATTACCCATTCTAACATGTTGACCTATGATTTCCTCTTCATGGATGTAAGACCCTTTTGCATCCTCCATATCTCTAGTTCTCATATAGGAACTACAGTCTTATTTTTGTATCTCTAATTCTGCAAGAATGCGCATGCAATAATTATTGTTAGAATTAAACATATTGAAAAATGTTTATTAATTAGATTACAATTTATTCTTCACATCAATTCATGAAGAAAATAATTCACCCAGTCAGAATATGATTCCTTAAGCACATTCTTCTATGAAACAACTCTCCAACAGATTTACTTATGCCTCATTTTGAGTTCTGAGCAAATAGTTACAACATTCACATGTTGCAATTTCCACTTTCTTACTCCTAGAAAATTACTTTATTACTTTCTGAGAAAATTTGAGCACCTAATTCAAAATTCTAGGTGGATAGATGTCTTCTCCTCCTCAATACCTTTCCAATGAATTTTTTTTCTCTAATATGAGCTCTGAGCTAAAAGTTAAGGTCCGAAGAAGTTTTGATCATTTTTTCTTTTTTATCTGTGTGTGCTACATGTGTCATATTTATCTTCCTGCACATTTTCACATGCCTAGATCCAAAATATGGCTCCATGGATGTCTTCTTTGGATCATAAGGTTTCCATAGATTTCTCATGTTCCTCAAACAGACTTCTGATCAAGGATTTATTCCCTCTAGAAGTAAACTTGTGACAAAATTTACTCTTGTTGTTTCAGCTATAACTTTCTCATATGAGCTCTATTGTTCTCCTAGAGTAACTCATTTGATAACTCTCTCCAAGTTATTTTATTCAATCCATTGAGATAGAGTGTACCTTGGTACACTCTAATTTTGTGGGTTTTGATTTCCTAAAAACATTGTTTAAGGCCTCAAAATCGCCCCACAAGTTCGTGACCTTCAAACACCCAAAAAATTCATAGAAATTGATTTTTTTACTACTATAAAAACCTTTTAAATATGGATCATTGATCTCAAATATAGTGAAATATGAGTCGTTGATCTACCTAAAATTCTAACTTCATCGTTGGTTGTTAATCCTTTTCCTTTGGAAACTGATTACAACACATCTCTAAACTGACTCAACCGACCGCCGGTCATCATCCATATGTGATTCCCATTGGTGGAGAAAACATTCTTTCAATTTAGTCGACCTAGCCATTAGTTGTCGATTATTCCCATTGATGATCGAAACACTCCTCCAATTCTTTCGACCCGACCATCGTCCATCGTCCATCGACCATTACTTAGCTGACATGGAAATTGATGACATGGCATGACATGTGGATGTTGATGTGGCATGAAACATAGACTCTAACAGGGCACCCTAGATGACATGGCATGACATGTGGATGCTGACGTGGCATGACACATCATCACCTATTTCCTTCATCGACCATCAACCGTCTTCCTTGGATGAAATAAAACCTCATTGAATTTCTCCGACACCCAACCATTGGCCATCGTCGTCAATGATTTCCATCAGTGACCAAACAATTCTCCAATCCATCTGACCCGACCATCAATCGTCGATGATTTTTTTGGGCGAGGAAACACTTCTCCAATCCGCTCGACCCAACCATCGATCGTCAGTCATCGATGATTTTCATTGGAAATCAAACACTTTACCACTCTTGCCGACCCGACCATCAGCCATCAGTTATCGACGATTTTCATTGGCGACCAAACACTTCACCAATCTGACCGACTTGACCATCATTCGTCGGTCGTTGGTGATTTCCTTTGTCCAACTCCAACACTTAGAAAATTTTGATCAAATCTTCGATGAATTTGAGTCATTGATCTACCATCCAAAATGATATTGGTTTTCGATCCATCAAACATTAGTTGACTCTGCTAATGAGCCTTGATTGTCAATTTGATCCATTTTCCAAACCCCCAAAAATGAATCCTCCCCATTGATCAACCCCATCCTCCCAATGGTCGAAAATGAATCCAGACCGTTGATTTAATCCATTTTTAGAATAGCCAAAAATAATCTCGTTCGTCGATTCGATCCTTTTTCTAAATGGTCGAAAACGAATCTTGGTCGTTGATATTCTAGACCTTAGCAACCTCCAAAATTCTTATAAATGTTTAAATTTATCGAAATGAATCTAGGTTGTTGATCTTGATATTGAATGCGATCTTGGTCGTCGATTCTTCAAACTCTACCTAGTGATACAACGACCATTAAAATGTGAATATCAACCCTTTCATGTTGAATTTAACTTTGCAACTATGTTGATTCACACCATTAAACCTCTGAGTCAGTTCTAAATCATTTATACTAGAATTTACTTACAAATTTGGGGATCTCAATCTGATTTTTTACTATTTTTCCCCAAATTTGTCACAGATCAAAATCTGTGATAGCAAAATTTCCTAAATTCACACTGGTTCTTGGCCCATATGGTTCCAATGTTGAATTTAAGCTCTGAAACCACTCTATAATGTACCCAACCCCCATGTCACTTGCTAAAATGACCCAAACAAAATTTCTGATACCATTTCTAAATGCAGAAATAACATACACAAAATGACGTTCAAGCTTACACAATGGACCATGCTAATTAAAAACATAAATGCAATTGCTTAACTATGCAATGCAACAACTAAATTCATACAACAATATTCAACCACTTAAATAGACATTTGAATGCATCATTCTTCTCACAACAAGCAATAATAACCAAATATATCTTAGAGTAAATTGCACAACAACTATATCAACATTATACATGAGTAAACACAACATATAGAACACTTATCTTATAAAATGTGCAACCCAATGTAGAGGATGTAAGTTCCTCCCAACCGTAGGCTTTTTGTTCCATATCTCAATAGCAAGCCACCCCTGAGCTAGGGATATGAATCCATAAGAGATGGTGGTCCCTAAGGTTGGATAATGTCCCCCTCTTAACAATCAGGTCTCATAGAAAATTCATGTCCACCATATCTCTTCCCCTCAACCTGCACAACCCAAGGGATGGAATCCCCCTTCATTGCTTACAGTCCCTCGTGCCTTTCCACTCCCCTCCAGGGATTCCAACATAGGTTGAACATGAATTCTACTTGTTGGGACCTCAGGAATTCTATAGTTGCAACATGAATTAATCCAACAACAAAAATGCATGCTTCCTTGGCGAATTTCGAACAACACATTACTCCCAAGCACGCAACCTCTTTCTCCATGAATTTTTCAGCTCCAAACAACTATCAAACTTTCTTACAATAGATACCTTCAATCTTTAACACTCAGAACTCCATTGCTAGACAAAAAAATCC
Organism: Picea engelmannii; assembly: GCA_009831015.1. NCBI lineage: Eukaryota > Viridiplantae > Streptophyta > Pinopsida > Pinales > Pinaceae > Picea > Picea engelmannii. Next base: position 93,480 of record ML788210.1, on the reverse strand, counting down.
ATGTAAAAAATACTCTCTATGCAAAAACGTGAATCTATAATTCTAGTCCCCTACCCATACAAATTTCATCTCTTTCTCTTGCTTGCTTGACTTGCACTCTTTCCCAAGATGATTTTACTCATCCCCCATCCTCTCAATAACTATGGGAAGTGACTCTCATACCAACCCTCTTACATGAATTCAATGATTGGGCTCTAGAACACTCAACAACTAATGGAAGGTTCATGGTAAGGATAATTTAGAAATAAATGGTTTGAGCTTAATAAACATGGGATTCACAATATACATTGTTAGTGTGGGGTTTGAAAATGGGGATTTTACAATCATGCGCCCAAGGTGCCCCTTGTCACTCCCACACTTCTTTGTTTGTCTAACTGATCGCATTCCATTTTCATTCTCTTACTCGACTCCTCCCCAAGTCTACCCAAAGAATTTGCATCGGTGGGTGTCACGGGAGACCTTACATCCTCCCCCACTCCAAGTTGTTGTCATCCACGACAACATCCATTGATCTCCATGGCGTATCTGCCCCATCTTTGGATCTCTCCACCACTCAATGACTATTGTCTCCTCAATTGTTGTTGTCAAGGTGAACTACCCTTAGAAAGTTACATGAATCTACAAAGTGTTGTTCCTTATTGATGTATTGTTGCTTCCATAATTCAGTCCATCTTCCCATGCTTCTATGCATTGGATCCACTTGTGACTTCGACTGATTAGGTAACTAATCCAATCATTGCACCTCTATCTCAAGAACTCACATCTTCAATTTCAAACATCATTTTATGTCTGCAAGCTTGACACATCTCCAAATCCTTGTTTCCTCCAATATGTCAAGTCACCCAATTTCATTCCCAAAAAACTTTACCAAGTCACCTCCTCAAGGTGCCCCAATGGCCTCACTGCTCCCCACTAAGATAGTGAGCCAACGTGTTGCGACCTGGTTTGAATTTGAATGGGGATGGTGGGTTTGACCATCTCCCTCATATTCAATCTATCCCAATGTGATCGAGAGAGAATCAATGTACTTTTGTGTTATGTACATAAGAAACGGTACACTTGAACTGATTTTTCCTTCAAACTCCTCCATGAATCATTCTAACTGAAGGTTACAAGTCCATTCACTATGTACAAGATTGATAAATGAGGAATTGGTCTCTTCTTTGGTTCTCTTACACCAAGGTTGATGTGCGTCCCTCATGTCCTCTTGGTTCACGGATGGTCTCTTCTTCTGATCAAAGAACTACTCTGACATCCTCATATCTATGAGTTTCTCTGATATTTGTTGTGATTCATCAATCCTAAAAAAAAATCAGCCAAGACATCTGCAATCTTAGCTAGATATCCAACTATATATTCAACATCAACAAGCCTTTGTTCCACTGACATGAGCATCCTTTCATTTTTTGTGATAGGTTTTCCAACCATCACCCCACATCGTCCACGTTTGTCTCCACATGGTTTCCTACTCTAGATATCTACAAACACCATCTGCATGAAAGACATCTGAATGACTCCTTCCTTCCTCATTGTAGGAATCAAGCATGGAGTCTATCCTGAGGAAATGGCCAAATTGTTCATGTGAGGAAAAGGTGTTTCCTTTTCGTCAAGTCCCGCTAGCTCAATTAGTTAAGGTGTGGGTTTCATTTTCTAGGTGACCCAAGTTCAGTACCCTTACTATGAGTTTGGTCGAGAGGAGACACCCAAAAATCCATCCATGTTAATGGTTGGTGTGGCCTAGGTCGGGTGTGATCTCTAGGTGATTTTGACAGTTCGGATGACCCTGGGTTGTGGTTTCTTAGCCAATGGTTAAAAATGTTGGCCCTGCAAGTTACGAGCACATTTCTAACAAACAAACAAAAAATAGGTGTTTTCTTTTCCTTCTTCATGAACTTCTATCCCAACACAACTTAGAAATTGTCCATAGGAACAATGGTGAAACGCATCCTTCTGCACTAGTCACCAAGCTTCAACGAGATGTACTTCACCACACCAACATACCTCTCTACACATGCATTGATTGTATTGAATGTCTTATGTGTTGGTTCAGGATGCAACCCAAGCCTCTGCACCATATTCTCCCTTAAGAAGTTATGAGTTTCCCCACTCTCCACCCTGGATATCACTAACTTCACATTAAGTTCGGCCTGTACATAGCAAAGTTTCATCTCATCTTTCTCTTGTCTCTCCATGGATTCACCCTCCATGAAAACATTCAAGACCTGCAACACTCCAATAAATGGGTTTTCTTCCTTCTTCAAAGAATTCAACTTCTACTTCACAGGAAAATTCTTTTCATAATGCTCCTTGGCACAAATCCAACACAAAATTGGCTTATTTTCCTTTGTTGTGTTTGTTTGATTGGTATTATCTTCGTTTCTCTTGGACTTCTTCATTTTTCCTTTGTCCTTCTTCTTCCCCTTCCCATGTTGTTTCTTCTCACCTTGGGAATCCTCACTGCTCCTAGGACATGTCTTGGGTTCATCGTTAAAGTCCAATATTTTTTTTCTACAGTGATGGTTGATGCAAGAGTCTACACATTCTTTCATCGTATCTCACTCTATATCCAGGTTGTATACCATTAATGAAGTGGGAAATTATGTCTTCTTCGAACATGTCTTTGATCTCCAACATGAGCCTTGTGAAATCCTTGATCTAGTCTTGGATCTTACTAGTGTTCTTGAGAGCCATCAATTGATTTCATGTGATTCATGCTTGGTTCCCCGGAACAAACTGTGCCTTCAAGGATTCCTTCATCTCTTCCTAGTTCTCAATCTTCTCAATGATTCTCCCAGCTGCTAAGTATTCCACTTGGTTTCTCCACCAGAGCTTAGCAGTATGTCCTTCAACTTCACTTCAACTTCAACTTATGTATAACTGAGGAAATTATGTCCTTCGCTTCCTTGAATCTATCATGAATGTCGTTATTCAAGGTGTTGATAATCATGTTTGTATTTTCGTGGCACTTCTGGATGACTTCAATAAAGCCATGCTTCATCTTTCATATCTCATTCTTCATTCAATCGACCTTCTCACTATGTTGACACATTGTGTCTGCCATCCGCTCAATGGTCTTCTCCAAGATAAGGAGTTGATCCTTCATTATGTCGGCCTTAGGTTCCTTCTCGATGTCACTGCCATTTTCATGCGACCCATCCATGGATGGCCTTGTGAGTATATTCCTTCTACTTGCAAAGGGTTTTTCCAAGGAACCCAAGAATTTGTCTCAATACTTCTTTAAACTTTTGTGATTAACTTTGTGGTTACTTCTACGATTGGGTCTACGACAAGTTCTACAATAGTATTTCATTCATTTTCCTTTATCAAATGCTCAGTTCACCCACAAAATTCTACAATGGCTTGCTAAAGGGGTGCGCATAGGTTTGCCTACAAGTCATGACTTCATCCGCAACTTGACCCTTCACATCCATCACAAACCACCAAGCCTGCACTCAGGTTGTCTCTATGATGGGTTATTCCACCTAATCAAACCCTCACCAAGATTGTGCCCAAACTGTTTTCACAAAAAGTGTGCCCCACCACAACTGTTCTGATTCTAGTAGTGGTGAAGAGACAAATATTTTATGATACCACCTGTCACGAAGGTGACAACATGGTGAATATCTCACCAATATATCTTCTAAATTTGCTCTGATACCACCTATCACAACCCCATAAGACTCATGTTCAGATCTTGCGATCATTCACCTCGTGAGGGAATGTGACACAATGATGATTCTTACTTGGTTTCTTGTGTTGGCCCTTGGATATGGAAGAAAGTGAAGATTAAGGGAGAAAAGGCAAAATGCAAACTACACGGAAGACACAGCAACTGATACTAGGTCAAAGTGAGAAAAAGAGCAGAAATGACGGTGTGAAGTAAGAGAAAGAAATTCGTTGGACTAGGAGATCGAGGATGACAGATCAACAAGGAATACAAATCATGGAAAACTCAGCAAGTGGAAAAATCCATCGTTGGATGCTTTGGAGCACTACACATTAAGGAAAGACAGGTTGGTGAAGCCCTGAAAACGTGGGTCAAGTCGACCTAGGGTTTTGGTATTTATGATTTTGGACACCTAGGGTTTTGGTATCTAGGGTTTTGACACTTAGGTTTTAACCTAAGGGTATCTGAGAGCTATATGGTAATGTATAAATAAAGTTTTAAAGGACCTGGGATGGGGTGGTGCTAGGTTGGTTGAGAGTTCATTGTTGTTGCGTGATCGAGTGAGTACTATTGTGTGAGAGAGAAGTGTTGTGTGTGAGATCCTTCTATATTGTAAGATCTTCAGCTGGGTGCAAAGATCAACCCTACATCTGGGTGCGTAGGGAGAGGAGATAAAGAGAGAGAAGAAGAGAAGATATGCTAGCTAAGAGCGTAGATAAGAACTGTATGCTTCCATCTTAATATATCATAAAGCACAGTTTTTTGGACATAGCCCTAGGGAGAGGGTGAACCACATATATCTTGTGTTATGTGTGATTGATGTTGTGTTCTTTTTCATTTGATATGTTGTTATTGTGATATTGTATTAGATCTGAAATATAACTTGCACAGTAGGTTTAAGGAATATAAAGAATAACTAGGTGACTGTGTGTTGTTGTTGTGAATCCACTTTGCATTTCCTTTGGTTGTAGACACCTATGTCCTGCAACCCCCTATAGCTACTTTGGGTGAGACTGCATCTTCCTCGCAACTGTTGATGAAAGGGACAGTAGTTAGGGCTTGTCAGTGCGCTCTTGGAGTTGAACTCTGGGTCTGCACCTGTGCCAAGAAATGGTTTTGTTGTCGGGACGGGAATATTCTTGAGGGAATGTCAAGGTGGTTATAATCAAAGACAGAGATTCAGAAGTGGATAGAGGATCAAGAAAAGGACTTCGCTAAATCCCAGAACAAGAAACCTAATCTTGGTACAGAGGATTGGTTGGAAAAATATATATTCACTGATATAAATGATATTTTCTTTGGAGGAATCCATCGGGAGTTATACGAGTGGCTAGCTAGGTTAGCAGACACCCAATTTGAGACCAGGTATAGACCACCTGTAGTTTGGAAATCAGATTTGATCAAGAAGGTCAAGAGAGTTGATAAAGCCATGTCAAGAGTGGTAGATCATTGGTTTGATAGTACCATCGGAGGGTATATCACTGAATTTTTTGTTGACAGAGTGGAATCGTATAGCAAAGAAGAGAGATATTTCTTTAAGGGACCTAGAGGAAAATTCTTACATTTTCTGAAGTTGAAGATCAATATGCTATTGCATGAGAATAACATTTTGAATATATAGTAATCGGTCAGATCGAAAGAAATAATGTTCAAAAATTTAGACAACGACAGCGACACAGAGGTTGGACACACACGCAGTGGGAGAGCATTCAGAGAAGTTCCTCTTCCGAACCTTTTTAAGGAGAACTATGGGAATGAGGTTTTCTACAGTGGAGAAGAGGTAGATCTGACAAACGAAGAGCATTCAAAATCTGCTAGGACAGAGGAACCTCACCGAGAAGAGCCAGAAACTATTGGTTGTGGAGCCTGATTATCTTCTCGATTCAAAGGTCTTTTACTTTCAGCCGTGTTTACACCCCATGAAGTATTTACACCCCAAAAGTATGTACACTCTTCCACGCAGGGGAGTGTAGAGGGGGGGTACCCCCTCTGTGGGGTCCGGGGTGCTATCCCCCCGGATGGGGGGTCTGGGGGCAAGTGGGCCCCCAAAGGAAAAATTGCCTTGTAAAAGTATATTGTAATTTCATTGTAAATATGGACCATTCATTATAAGGTCGTAGATCTAACGGTAGAAATTATGTTAGGGTTTTTTTCCCTAGAAGGCAACCCTCTGTTATTAGGGAAATGTATTGCGGCTATGCATGATGGTGAATATTGTATTCTGAGATAGGAGACTGTGAGAGAAAGAAGAGGAAGTTACAGCAGGTTTTGTTGTAGGTTGTATCCCTTCATTTGTTGGATAATAATAAAGGAAGGACCTGGAAATTTCTCTGGTGGACGTAGCCCACACTGGGTGAACCACGTAAATCTGTGTCTCTATTGTATTTTGTATCTTTTGTGTTTTGTTTCTGCATTTGTTTTATTTATTTCTCTGTGGTCCTGTTTTTCTAACAGAAACTTCAAGAACTGCATCGACTGTTGAAGTAAGTACTATTATTCCTCTTTTTTCTTCAGCAGCATTAAGTAACCAGAGTAACCTAAGTCATCAGAACGCTTAGATCACTGCCACTAGTAGTCCACCACATACTCAGTCAGGAAACCTAGGAAGATCTATGGCAGATGAGATGAGGTTACCTACCTTTAGAGGAGATGGATCTGAAGATCCTGATCAGCACTGGTTTCTATGTGAAGCTATGTGGAGTATTAAGAATATCATCGATAAAGTTGTCAAACGAGCTCAGTTCAACACTACCCTAAGAGATCATGCACTGAGTTGGTACATGAAATTTGTCCAAGGAGCTACACCTAAACCGTTGAATTTCATTAAGACTATGCTAACTGCCAAATTCAAGAAACCTAAATCAGAGTCGCAATGCATTAAATAACTAAAATAAATCAAGCAGAGAATAGTTGAACCTGTGTGGGAGTTTGATCAGATATTTAAGACCTTGACAGTCCATTTGAGTTTTCAGATCCCAGATGAGCAAAACAAGGAATGGTTCATTGTTGCCCTCTTGCCACACATCAGAGTTCCTCTAATGCAACAAAATATTACTTCGCAGGCTGAGGCGTTGGATATCGCCATGAAGCTAGAATCATCCCCTATGGGAGAATCCAGCTCAGGTATGAGTCAAATCTTAAGTCAGCTAACTATCTTATCACTGCAAGTCTAAGATATGAAGAAAGACAAGGGAAAAGATAAAAGAGAAGACATATGGTGTATCAGATGCAAATTAGAAGGTCATGACAAGGAGCAATGTCCCCTATTTCATGAATACTTGGGGTCTGGAGCTCTGAGCCCTTTGAAGCAAGTTACTCTACCCTGGTGCGAGGTATGTAGAAATCGACATTGCCCTAGTGAATGTTACTACCTGCAAAAATATTTCCAGACACCCACAAATTTGTATTGCACATTCTGTAAGTCAGTAGGAAATGATGGCATGGATTATAGGGCTTACAATCTCATGCTTGAAAGGTCAAGGGATATATATAAAATTCAAGGTGAAATATAGCAAGAAGGAAACACTACGCAGTATACCTCTCCACGAAGAGGAAACTTCAACCCTCATGGTGGATTCTGAGGAAGAGGAAGAGGAGGAGGTATGGGTCGAGGTCGAGGACAGATCATCTGTTATAACTACACATAGCCAGGAAATTTGACAAGGGACTCTCAGAACCCTTGTACCACTTGCAGCTATTGCAACTCATTCGAGCATGTTATCAAGGAATGCCCAACATTGCTAGCTAAGATTCAGGAGAAACGAGGAGGAAACCAAAAAATACAACTAATCAAAGAAGAACCTCGCGGAGCAGATCCCAAAGTCATTGTTATCACTAGAGGAGGTGTTGTTACAGGAGAATATAGAGTGATCTAAGGAAAGAGTACAGAATAATCAGGAGTCAGGAAAGCTACAGAGAAGACACAAGTGTTTGATGTGAAGAAAGAAAAACAAATATTTGAGGAGGCAAGAAAAAAATTCGGGAGAGACCAAGGATCTTCATCGAAGACATGACCAGAAGTGAGAGAATGTGGAATGTCACTGGCATTTGATCAGTCTTCTTCACCCGAAGATGGAAAAGAGGTGAGTAAACTTGTCAGTTTCTTGTATATGTTTATTAAGTTGATTAAAGATGAAAAAACGATACAAGAACTACAAAATTTGGTTAGAAAGTATGAGATAGGAAGGGTATATCCTTTATAGAATAAATAAGTACATCAACTATCCAATAAGAGAAGGAAAAATAAAGAACTACACCTTAATGCTCAGATTGGAGAGTATTATATAGACTATGTGGTCCTCGACTTAGGGTCGGAGGTCAATGTCATGACGAAGCAGACCTGGGAACTGATGGGAAACCCTAAGTTGGTCTACTCCCCTATCAATCTTAGGATGTCTAATTAGAAAGTTGTAAGCCCCTTTGGAAGACTAGAGTGTGTCCCTGTGGACATAGACGGAGTAAGGATGTTTACAGACTTCGAGGTGATTGAGATAGTTGATGATAGTTGTCCTTACCCTGCACTGTTAGGAATTGATTAGGCTTTCAATAATTCCATTTTGGTTGATTTAAATAAAAGAAGAATGACGTTTGAAGGAGATGGCCTTAGGTTCATTACACCTTTGGATCCTGATGAAGGTCAGAGATACATGGAACCCAATAGGGAAGAAGATCGTGCATACGAAATAGAAAATATCTACAAATTAACAGCCAAACAACAGGACTACATTAATCCTACAACAGATGGGAATTTGAGTTGGCAAAGTGACATCGCATGCTCATCGAATTCAGAAGAAGCAATCGAGAACTAGAAGAAAAAAATGTACGAAGTACCTACCAGGAGATGTGCTAGATTAACTAGAGAAGTTTGTTGGATCGGCACAACAGTAAGTAACTTACCCACTTTTGATGGTCTAAATCACTTAGAAGCATTCTTGTCGGAATTTGAAAAAATTGTACCATCACAACAAAAATTTTGGCAATGGATGAGGCCCTGAAATCAACTCCAACGAGATGGTGGGGAACACACAAAAACAATATTACAGACTGGGTACAATGTTGCACTTTGATGACAACACAATTTTCAGAGCAAATAGAAGGTTGTGAAGTTAGGTACACAGGTCGAATTTGTCTGAAGGACCATGTGCGAAGTTGCGAGGAATCCCGGAGAAGCATTCCTCAAGAGAAGTGGGTACACAAATTCATTAACACACTGGACACAACCCCTATCAATTGGTACCTACAAGCAGAACTACGCCTCATCACTGCAGATTGGGAAGGTATGACCCAGAACTTTTTAACTACCTTTTTCTTTGAAAGCCAATACCCTACAGTAGATCAAGCATTACATGTTGTAAGACATAAAGTATTCGAGGAGGCACCTAGCCTCCTTGTGGAGCAAGAAGAGGATGAATGGGTTGCGCCTCTTCAGAAGTTGCAAGGTTGTTACAATATCCATGTTGTTGAAGACGATGATCCTAGGAATGTGATCATCGTAGAAACAGAAGGCTAAAGAGACATAGCAAGACCCGGAATTGAGATACTTTTCATTGGACAGTCGATCAAGATCAAGAAAGTCAATATTGGAATAGAGAAAACACCAAAACTTGCTAATGTTGGAGACTATTGGGATGCTGCCACTATTGACAAGATCATTGAGTTATTGCATGAATATCAGGACTTGTTTCCAACCAAGTTCAATGATATAAAGGGAATTAAAAGGCCTATGGGAGAGATGAGGATCCCTTTGAAACCATATGCCAGGCCAATCAAACAGAGACCCTACAGATTGAACCCTAAATATAAGGAGAAAGTGAAGGTTGAGCTTGACAGAATGCTGGAAGCAAGAATCATAGAACCTATTGAAGAGTCAGAGTGGATTAGCCCTATTGTGGTACAAGATAAGAAGACAGGAGAAATCAGGATCTTTGTAGATCTTAGGAAGTTGAATGATGCCTGTTTACATGACCCATTCCCTACACCATTCATTGATGAAGTGTTAGACAATGTAGGAGGACATGAGGTATATTCTTTTACAGATGGATTTTCAGGATACCATCAGATCCAGATTGCCAAGGAAGATCGCCATAAGACCACATTTGCCACAGAATGGGGGTCCTACCAGTGTACAGTGATGTCGTTTGGATTGAATAATGCCCCAACCATATTTTCTAGGGTGGTGGTTGAACCGTTTAAGGAGTTTTTACATAAATTCCTGGAAGCATATTTTGATGATTGGACTGTTTTCAGCATTTTGCAAAATCATATTGAATGTTTAAGACTAATGTTGGACAAGTGCAGACAGTGTCAGATTTCCTTGAACGTAAATAAGTGCATCTTCTTTTCACCCTTCGAAGTGTTGTTGGGCCATATTGTGTGTAAGAAGGGATTGTTGGTAGATCCATCCAAGATTTCTATTATAGTCGACCTACCCCCTCCTACTTCATTCAAACAGTTGCGCACTGCATTGGGACATACTAGATACTACAAAAAGTTAAGTCTATGCATAGATTGCAACACCTATGGATAAGATTTTGAAGAAAGACTGTCAGTTTCATTGGACAGAAGAATGCCAGCAGATCTTCGACACGCTGAAACAGAAAATGGTTATGCGACTATCGTGGTTTTTCCAGATTGGAGCAAGGAATTTCACGTACATGTCGATGCATCTTCTATTGCATTAGGAGTTGTGTTAGCACAACTGGGAATAGGAGATATCGACCACCCATTATCCTTTGCTAGTAGGAAGATATCAACAACTGAGATTAATTACACCACCACTGAAAGAGAAGGGTTAGCCATGGTGTATGCGCTATAGAAGTTTCTCCACTACTTGCTAGGAGGACACTTTAAAATGTTTAATAATCACTCCACGCTGAAATACCTAGTCAATAAGCCAGTGTTGGGGGGGAGAATATGCAGATGGCTTCTGCTATTTCAGGAATACGATTTCGAGATTGTGGTTAAGCCAGGAAGAATGAACAAAGTTCCTGACCACTTGTCGAGGTTGGAACATGGAGAAGAGCCTACTAGTTTGGAGGATACATTGTCGGATGCATAGTTGCTTTCCATCAGGAAGGTTGATGATCACTTCGTGGAGATAGTGCAGTTCTTGTCAACTGGACTGGCACCTAGTGAATATACAATCACCCAGAAGAAACAGTTGGTAGTGCGCGCTGTAGATTTTTCACTTATAGCAAGACAACTATACAAGATGGGACCTGATGAGATATTGAGGAGGTGTGTTATGGAAGCAGAGAGACCATTGATCCTCGCAGAAGCACATGAAGGCATCGCAAGAGGACACTATGCAGGGAAAGCAACAGTGCAGAAGATTCTTAGAGCTGGCCTTTGGTGGCCTACCTTACACAGAGATGCTAAGGACTATTACAGAGCCTGTGATGTATGCCAAAGAGTTGGGAAACCGTCTAGAAGAGATGAAATTATTTTAGCATCATAGCTAACCTTACAAGCATTTGAGAAATGGGCCATTGACTTCGTGGGACCTATAAACCCACCAGGAAAGCACACAGGAGAAAGGTACATAATCACTGCGACAGAGTACTTGACCAGATGGGCCGAAGCAAAAGCAGATAAGGATTGTTGTGCAACTACAGCTGCACGCTTCATATTTGACGATATCATAACCAAGTTTGGATGCCTAAAAATCCTTATGAGCGATCAAGGCACACATTTTATTAACAAGGCTATTGAAGTCTTGACTCAGAAATTTGAATTTCACCATCAGAAGAGCACTCCCTATCATCCACAAGAAAATGGGATAGTTGAAGCATTCAACAAGATCTTGGAGATAACGCTGACGAAGATATGTAGTGTGAACAGGGATGACTGGGATTTGAGAGTGCCAACAGTGTTATGGGCCTATAGAACCACTTGCAAGAAACTAACCATGCAAACCCCCTTTAAGTTGGTTTATGGTCTCGAAGTCATTGTCCCAATGGAATATTTGGTACCAAGATTAAGAATCGTTTCCTTTATAGATATGGATGACACTGGAACTATGCAAGAGAGGCTTGTGGAGTTGGTCAAACTGGAAGAAGTAGATTTATAGCAAGATTTCACCAGCAGGTTCAGAAAGAAAGAGAAAAGGCCTACCATGACAGACACATCAAGAAGAAAGATTTCAAGCAAGGAGATATGGTATTGGTATATGACAGTAAGTTCATGAGGCATCCAAGGAAGTTCAGAACGCATTGGCTCGGGCCATATGAGGTTGACTATGTTACAGAAGGAGGAGCTGGGCAATTGAAGACTTTGACTGGAGAATGGAAGGAAGGTTTGGTGAATGGGAGCCGATTGAAATTGTACTATGACAACCATTTGCCTCGCAGCTCTTAGTAAAAGCATAAGAAAAAGGGTCTAGGTATCAGTTGCAATTGAAACTAGGTACCAAACACATAAAAGACAGTCTGCACATAGAAGGGAGGGACAGAGAAGAAAGCACAGGCTTCCCTGGGCAGCCTGAAGTTGAAATAAAACAGAAAATTCAAACATGAAGTGCCTTGAGACGAGTCATGGGTGAGTGTTGGGGGGCTATTGGCCCTTGGATATGGAAGCAAGCAAAGATTAAGGGAGAAAAGGAAAAATGCAAACTGCGCGGAAGTCACAACAACTAATACTGGGTCGAAGTGAGCAAAAGAGCAGAAAAGACGGTGCAAAGTAAGAGAAAGCAAGCCATTGGACTAGGAGATCGAGGATGACATATCAGCAAGGAAGACGGATCATGGACAACTCGAGAAGCAGAAAAATCCATCGTTGGATGCTTTGGAGCATCGCACGTGAAGGAAGGAAAGACATGCTAGCGAAGCCCTAAAAATGCGGGTCAAGTTGACCTAGGGTTTTGGACACCTATGGTTTTGGTATCTAGGGTTTTGACACTTAGGTTTTAACCTAAGGGTGTCTGAGAGCTATGGTAATGTATAAATAAAGGTCTAAAGGACCTAGGATGGGGTGGTGCTAGGTTGGTTGAGAGTTCATTGTTGTTGTGTGATCGAGTGAGTACTATTGTGTGAGAGAGAAGTGTTGTGTGTGAGATCCTTCTGTATTGTAAGATCTTTAGTTGGGTGCGAAGATCAACCCTACAACTAGGTGCATATGGAGAGGAGAGAAAGAGAGAGAAGAAGAGAAGATCTGCTAGCTAAGAGCGCAGATAAGAACTGTATGCTTCCATATTAATATATCATAAAGCACATTTCTTTGGACGTAGCCCTAGGGAGAGGGTGAACCATGTATATCTTGTGTTATGTGTGATTGATGTTGTGTTCTCTGTCATTTGATATGCTGCTATTGTGATATTGTATTAGATTTGAAATATAACTTGCACAATAGGTTTAAGGAAGATAAAGAATAACTAGGTGAATGTGTGTTGTTGTTGTGAATCCACTTTGCATTTCCTCTGGTTGTAGATACCTATGTCCTTCAACCCCCTATAGCTACTTTGGGTGAGACTGCATCTGCCTCATAGGTGTTGCTGAAAGGGCCAGTAGTTAGGGCTTGTTGGTGTGCTCTTGGAGTTGAACCCTGGGTCTGCCCCTGTGCCATAGCTTGGAAACACCAAGAATACTTCGTCTAGACTACGCCTCTTCACCTAGATCATACCCATACTCTATTCTACGCTACAGACAAGTCACACTCCTACTCTAGTGAAACTCTTGTATACTTAGACATTCTTGTTAACAATTAAACACTTAGTCATTTAAGCATACATTCAATAACATGAGAAACCAAGAGAACAATTATGAAACAAATGAAAGACATACATAGAAATAGTGCGAGCAACACAAATGATGCCTAACACTCGAATAAGTCTTTGTTATTGAGAAACAGTTACAAGGTGAGCACTATTGGATCTTTGTCCTTTAGCCAAAGCTCGTTTCAACAATGTGATGGTGTCATCTTGGTCCTTCAACTTCTGTAGAACTAAGGAAAGTACATCCTTCGTTGCCTTGAGTCTATCCTGAACTTCATCGTTCAAGGTGTTGATAATCATGTTTGCAGTTTCGTGGCACTTTTGGGTGACTTCATTAAAGCCATGCTTCATCCTACCTATCACAGTATCCATCCAATCGACCTTCTCACTATGTTGGCACATTGTGTCTGTCATCCACTCAATGGTCTTCTCCAAGATAACAAGTCGATCCTTCATTATGTCGGTCTTAGGTTCCCTCTTGGTGTCACTTCCATTTGCATGCGACCCATCCATGGATTTCCCTCCAATTATCTTCACTCTACTTGCAAAGGGTTCGTCCAAGGCACCCAAGAATTCATCTGAATACTTCTTTAAAATTATGTGATTAACTTTGTGGTTACTTCTGTGATTGGGTCTATAAAAAGTTCTACAATAGTCTTGCATTAGTCTGCCTTTCCCAAGTGCTCGGTTCACCCACATAACTATGTGCTTAGCCTGCTAAGGGGGTGTGTACAGGTTTGTCTATGAGTCCTGACTTCATCCACAACTTGACCCTTCACATCCATCACAAACCACCAAGAATGCACTCAGGTTTTCTCTATGATGGTTCAGTCCACCTAATCAAACCCTCACCAAGCTTGTGCCTAAACTGTTTTCACAACAAGTGTGACCCACCACAATTGTTCTAACTGCAACAGTGGTGAAGAGATAAATATGCTCTGATACCACCTGTCATGAAGGTGACAACGTGGTGAAGATCTCACCAAACAATCTTCTATTTTTTCTCAGATACCACCTATCATGACCCCACAAGACTCATGTTCATATATTATGATCGTTCACCTCTTGAGGGCGTGTGACACCATGACGGTTCTTACTTGGTTTCTTGGAAACACCGAGAATACTTCATTTGGACTACACCTCTTCACCTAGAGCATACCCATACTATTTTCTAGGCTACGGACAAGTCACACTCCTACTCTAGTGAAACTCATGTATACTTAGACATTATTGTTAACAGTTCAACACTTAGTCATTTAAGCATACATCCAATAACTTGAGAAACCAAGAGAACAATTATGGAACAAATGAAAGACATACACAGAAATAGTGCGAGCAAAACAAATAGTTCCTAACACTCGGATAAGTCTTTTTTATTGTGAAACAATTACAAGGTGATCACTATTGGATCGGTTTAAAACTTGAGCAGAGCCACACAACTCAACTCACCTCACCAAGACACTCATGCACAGATTCGTCACACCAAAACTATCTATCGCAATTTTCTCTGCAACCTCTTGTAGTGCACCTCACATGTGCACTCAACCATAGACTTGTTTCCCCTTCGTTATCACAGACTTCACCAAGTTAACATAGATTTTGGTTCTGCCTCACACATGCCTCCAACAGAGCCGCGTTTCCAAATTTTTCCAAAATCTCCAAGTGCATCCCACCCTTGACTAGTTTTCTTCCATCTTGACAGCTCTGCCTCAGTTTTGTCTTGCCTCAGAATTTTTCCTGAGACTTTCCCTCTCCACATCTCTTGCCCAAATCTTGCCTTCCTTGGTTGTGTGCCCTTGTGCTCTTATAGAGACTCCAAGGGTCACCAATGCGAAACATCACATATTTTGGGTGTGTCACGCCCCTTCGTGAACCATCACACTCAAATGACTCATTGCGCCCCTTTGTGAACCATCACACTCAAATGACTTGTTGCACCCCTTCGTGGACCCGACGTGCCCAAATGAGCCTGTATGCCCATCAATCGTCAAGTTTCTTGGACTAGTGCACCCTATCCTTGGGCATGCATCCCTTACCTTGTGCTCTTCCTTGTGTCATCGATCATCGTGACTCCTCACGAGTGTACCAATGGGGTCATCCAACCTCTTTGGTGCCCCCATGTTGCCAAGGAAAGACAAGTCCACTCCTTGGGAATGCTCCCAATTTTCCCCACCCTCTCCCAAATGCAACTCAATTCTCTGTCAATTGTTTAAGGAAAGTAAGGTGTGTGCTCCCTTGGTGTTGCACATCAGTATCGTGTGCCCAAGGTGCCCCTCCTCACACCCACATGTCTTCGTTCACCCAACCGACTGTATTCCCTTTGTGTTCTCTTTCTCAACTCATCCCTAATTCTACCCAAAGAATGTAAGAATGTGCATGCTTGGTGGGTGTCGTGGGAGACCTTACACGGTGCATGTTTGCATATCAAATTGTGTTTAGAAACACCATACTCTCTCTCTCTCTCTCTCTCTCTCTCTCTCTCTCTCTATATATATATATATATATATATATATATATATATATATATATATATACTATTAATGGTTTAAGAATTTTATGTGTTTATTAATTAACAAGGCCATATGCCTTATTTGTTTCCTTCTTACTCCCATTCACTATGTTCATTATTTAGAGTTATTATTTCTATATAAATGTTGTTAGTTCCAAAATCGTTAATCTTAAGCAATTATAAAAAACCACAGGGGGCTTCACCTTGTTGACCAATATCTTATCACGTTCATTCATAAAGGGGGCTTGAATATTGTGAAAAATAAGATCAATATATTGTAGGTATTGGGGGGATGTGGGGTAAAGGGGGTTTATAGGTATTGAGAGTTATAAAAAGGGACATTTAGTAAAAATTGTGGATATCTAGTAAAAATAGGGTTTTTTTTATTGAAAATATGTATTGGATCGGAATTCAACAAAAAAAATTGAGAGATATTTTTCAATATCTAGTTAAAATATTCTTTAATATCCCATAAATACACATGCTATATAACAGATTCAATAAATAAAAACCCCATATAAAAAACTTCAAAATAACTTTACATTTAAAATAATGTATGAAAAACCATATATATACACTTACAAAATCAATAATGCTATGAATGACAAACGTTGAGAGTGCTATATATGAATGGAGAACTAACAATTTGGCTGGGGGCTAAATCTTCAAATGAGCTAATTCACAATTAAACTATACAAAGTCATTTCAAAAGAAAAAAAATTCTACTACATTATAACTTATAGTATATTTGATTCTAATTTTTTTAATTGAATATATAAATATAACATAGTCATTAAGTATTTGAATACTCATGAATGACGTAATTCCATTAAATACAATACCTTCCTCTTAGTCGGTGCGACTTTCAAAACAGTGGGCGATAAGAGAAGGTAAGTTTGATAAGCACGTTGACGTTGATAACGACAGCTCATTGCCTTATCGTGCCGGCATTGGTTGGCGGTTACCTGTCTCGATGTAAGTGAAGAGCCCATGTGCATGTGATGACTATTAATTATTTAAATTCAAACCGCCAACTTCCATCCATCAACGGCCAACTTCCTTGATCCTTATCCTAACATGTCTTTCTGTGGTTGTTACCTAACGAATGGAATTTCCAAATTTGGTTAAATTTTAATGGTAAATTTTCATTGTCATTTTCATTTTTTTTATTCTATCAAAATTTTAATGCTTATTTTTTTTATTTAAAGAAAATTTTATAATAAATATTTTTTTAAAGTAAATTCACTAATGTAGGTAGATTAGTGCATTTTATTTAAAGAGATTTGAATTAAGTATTTGTTGATATGGAACTATTTAAATATCCAAAATCATTGAAAATAATCATTAGAGAAAAGATTTTCAATTATTAATATTTTCATTTACTAAAATCAATACCTTATTTATAAGGAGAAGTTTATCTATATGAAAAAAAACATCCTTTTTTGGTTGGTAATTTGATGGAATATGATGATGAAAAATAAAGATAATGACAAATTACAATTTTCACGATTCAAAACTTGTAATTCTAACAATCCATAAAAAAAATATGTCTCATTTATAAACAAAATTCACAAAATAAGTTATTGGGAGTGACACTGTCCGTTACCCATTTAAATTTAATGTAGTTTAGCTGGAGGATCAGGACTTTGTTAGTTTTGTTAGAAACAATTGGATGGATTTGTTGGGGATAGAGTTCCTTACACCTATGGACTTGTTGGTAAAGAAGCTAAAAAGGCTTAAGAGCATGGTAACTGTATGGGAAATAAAGAAAAAGGGTGAAGGTAAGAAAGAGTTGGTACAGTTGGAATCAGAATTGGATAAATTATATTCAAACTTTCCTGGAGGGTTTGCGAAGGAAAAGGATAAGTTATCAGTTCTGGATAAAGAGCAGAGGAAAATGACACTTCTAAAGCAAGAGGAGGAGACTTGGAGACAAAAAAGTAGGGTAAACTGGTTGGCAACATGTGACAGAAATACAAAAAAAATTCATGCTTATGCAAACTCAAGGAAACAAATTAACACCATTTGGGATATCACTGAGGGAGATGGAACTATTATATCAAACAACTTTGATCTTCAAAAGGAAGTTGTTGACTATTTCCAGAACATGTTTAAAGCACAGGGCAACCTCGCTATTACAGATCAACTTGCAGTATTAAAGAACTATATGAGGTTGTTTTTTGAGGAAGAGAGAAGTAGTTTAGTTGATCTTGTTTCCTTAGTTGAAGTTCTAAAAACTTTAAAAGGTTTTAAGTGCTCAAAAAGTCCTGGGTCGGATGGCTGGACTGTTGAGTTCTTTTGTCTTTCTTTGATCTTGTGGAAAATGAATTATTGGAGGTAGTGAAAGAGTCGAGAGGGTTAGGGAAAGTGTCTGGAGCATTGAATGCTACATTTATTGCACTAATCCCTAAAAGTGACAAACCTGACTCATTTGGAGGATTTAGGCCCATAGCATTCTGCAACTTGGTTTACAAGATCATTACAAAAATAATTGCTACCAGATTAAAAACAACTCTATCCACTGGTATATCAAAAGAACAATTTGGGTTTTTATAAGGTAGGCAAATTACTGATGCAGTTGAAGTGGTACAAGAAGTACTACATAGCATAAAGGTGAAGAATCTAAAAGCACTGGTTCTAAAAATGGATTTAGTCAAAGATTATGATAGGGTGGATTGGGGTTTCCTTAGACTTGTTTTATTACAGGTTGGATTAAGTTTAGAAGCAATTGATTGGATCATGGGTTGTGTGACATCAACAAACTTTGTTGTACTGATCAATGAGAAACCTACTTGTTTTTTCAAATCTTCAAGGGATTTAAAGCAATGCTTCCCTTTATCCCCACTACTTTTTCTTCTTGTTATTGAAGGGCTGAGCATAATTATACAGGAGAGGGTTCAGGATAAGAAACTTCAGGGTGTTCCTATGGCGAGAGGGTTAAATATTACACATTTAATGTTTGTAGATGATGTAATACTGTTTGGGATTGGATGCATTGTTGAATGGAAAGTATACAAGGAGGAATTGGATTTATTTTGCAAGGCTACAGGGATGGCTTTCAACCCTAAAAAATGTAGTCTCTTAGAAGCAGGATGGGATGATGTAGAGCTTAATTTTTTAAAGGAACTATTGCCCTTTAAAGTTAAACCATTAGATACAGGCTTTAAGTATCTTGGGTTTTACATTAAACCAAATTGTTATACTAGAGTAGACTGGCTTTGGCTAGAGAAAAATTTTGAAAAGAGAATCCTGAGTTGGAGTCATAGGTGGCTTACCCTGGGTGGTAGAGTCATACTTGTAAAAGAAGTACTTGAAAGCATATCGATGTATTGGATTTCGTTGGAAAAAATTCCCCAAAGTGTACTAAACAGTATTAGAAGAAGGATGTTCATCTTTCTATGGTCTGGTAAAAAAGAAAAGGAAGGTATGCATCTTACAAACTGGAAAAAGATTGCAAAACCTAAAATGGAAGGTGGATGGGGAATCAAAAATATTTTTATCTTTGGACAATCTTTGGCGGAAAAAATATTATGGAGATGCCTTATGTATCCTGGACTTTGGCATGAGGTGATAATGCAAAAATATCTTAAAAGGAAAACTGGAGAGCCCTTACCTCTTTGGTGAACATAATTTATGATCGGTTGGTATGGAAGCCTGGGAGTGGGAGAGATATCAGAATTGGTGTTGATCCTATGGTTGGGTCCCATTCGTTCTATAAATTATCTGAGAATCTTTTATTACTCTTAAAAGAACAAGAGATTACATGTCTTTTTCATGCATGGACAAATGCACAGGAAGGTATTAACTCTACAAGGTGGAAAAATGTTGAAACTTTAAGCCTGGAAGGAGCTCAAAAAGATGAATGGATAAACTATACTAAAGGGTTGGTAAGTGCTGGAATTGAATTAAATGATGAGAAAGACAATTTATTGTGGTCTTGGGATACCAAACAAGGTCAAGTTAATGCTAAACTAGCATATGAAGTTCAAGTGATCGAGGATAGGGGAGTAGAGCTAAAACTATGGTATTATGAGATTTGGGAGTGACAATTACCAATGAAGGTAAAATTGTTTATCTGGTTATTGTTGGAATAAAGAATACTTACTTGGGATAACTTGATAAAAAGGGGCTTTCAGGGTCCTAGCTTCTGTGTGCTTTGTAAGGAAAGTGAATAATTTGTGTTACATTTATTTGGGGATTGTAGTTTTATAAAAAATATCTAGCAGACTATCTCTAAGAAACTAAATTTGGTCAATAAATGGCAAGGAGGACATTTTGAAAACAATCTACTTAACTAGACAAAGAGAAAGGAAAATTGGAATGAAATCCCTTGTTGTTATCGTTTGGGAGGTATGGAAGCATAGGAATCTGATGATATTTGAAGATCAACAAAAAAACCATATTAGAGTTTGTAACTACATTATACGGGACTTGGGGGAACAAAAAATTACACAGGACATTCTTCACAAAAGGATTGATAGACCACCAACTCTTGATTAGGCTGGGGCAGTAGGCTTCTTCGATGGGGATTCACAGGAAAGAGGTACAAAATGTGGGGTTGGAGCCATTTTTAAATGCCCAATATTGGGCACATTTAAACTAAAAATGAACTGTGGAAAAGGAACAAATTCTAAATGGGAATTGATGGCACTTTGGGTAATTTAATATTTTTCTTATCTTAAACAGGTACCAAGGTTACTATTGGTGGGTGATTCTAAGGTTATTATCGATTGGTATACTAATGATAATAATCTTCAGGTGATATCTTTGCAGCCCTGGATGACAAAGATTAGACCATTGAGCAGTCATTTTCAGCAAATCAAAGCTCAACATATCTACATAACTCATAATCAGGTTGTGGATCGACTATCAAAGGAAGCACTGCTTTTGGATGAAGGCGGTCTTTCTTGTTCACAGGTTTCAGATGGACAACAAGAAATTTTTGAAAGAATTGATATCAATACATAAGGAGGACACAACTTTTTGTTTATTTTGGATATAGATATGTATTCAGTGGTGACTACATGATCAAATGTTGGATAGGAGACAAAAGCAGATAAGATTTTTGGCGCATAGTTATAGTTTGTATGATCTGATAAAAAATAAAAATAAAAACAGTTTTATATTTACTAATATAAGTGTTTTTTCTTATTGAAAAAAAAAACCTATTCCATTTATAACTATTATTGACTTAGATCCATCTTAAACATGGATCTATCAAGCATTTGATCAAATTTCTTAAGGTGTAATTTTTTTTATCATTTAATTTCATGTCATGTATTAATTCCTTCATATTAAATGATTTAAAAAAACATAAAACGCAAAATTTATTCCTGCTTGATCTGAGTTTAAGATGGATCTACACTAATGTAATTTTTAGATGTAGTCATGTAAACATGTATGTACGTAGTTAGTAATGTAATATAACTTTACGTGACAACGTCTCCTCCATTGTTATAGAGTTATAGAGCACCTTGCTACTCTTGGTGCAATGATAGTATTATTCAGTAGGTACTTACAAGATTATGAATTCATTTACCACCCATTTATAATAAATAAGAAATTTTGAAATACATCACTTAAATATATGGCGGTAATCACTTTTAAGTATTTTATGAGAAGAGGTGTTTCACTTTTTAGAATTGGTTCCCCTTTTTTCCAAAAGAAAATTTCACATTATATTAAGCTTAATATAATTTTTTTACAAGTGTCTTTTCCACACTGGCAGCGGAAAAAAAAACAATACTGTCCAGGCAAGAAAACATAGAGAAATAGTCTAATAAAGAGGTAAAATGAGCTAAGTCTGGAAAACTAATATCCATCGACACATAGTCGAGAAGAAACTAGAAGTCTTTTATGCACCAGTTCTAGTCTAAAAGAGTCAAAAGACAGTGAAGAGCAAAAAAAACCAGCAGAAAAGAAGCTAAGGAGATATGTACTGAAGTGGGCCCTCATGTCCATCCATCCAAAAGGTATATGCTATTCTCTCGCGGCAGTTGTGAAGGGCCTTTTTTGATTGGCTATCCGCTTAATTGTTCGCCTCCCTATAAATATGAGCAAAAGTAATAGATCTGAAAAGAGGATAGAAATCTACTATTCTTTCCTTCCACACATCCAGATTTGCCACCATGAGGTCACATTTCCTATTGAGTCGGTCTATGACAATCTTGGAGTCTCCCATAACAAGTAAATCAAAAACTGAAAATCTAATAGCAAGCACTAAAGTAGCCCATACACCCATGAGCTCAACTATAGAATTAGTTCCCCTACATTAATAAAATAGCTTAACATATATTCCACATTCCACTAGTCAAATTTATTATTTAACTAGACATTAATAAGATACTTCATCATTTGTATTTTCTTTTTTGAAATAGTTATGCATCTCACACAACTACCCATAGAATAATTGCACACTTAAAGGTCTGACTCACATCCACACACAATTGCTCAAAGGTCTGACTACTTACACATCCACACACAATTGGTAAAGGAACAAGCACACTCTTCACAAGACTATTCCTTTCAAAGTATGTGCAATGCAAAAGAAGCCCTAATGGGCTTCCATAACAGTTAATTGGGACTTAATATAAGAAATGAAATGATTAAAAATGAAGTAGGGAAATATCCTTCTCACTTGGTGGTTGGAGATTCCAAATTCGATGTTCTACTTCTCCACAATGAGCTCAAGAAGCTTTTGGTCAATGGGGTTCATATAAACTCAAGAAAATATAAATGGTTCTCGAAATTTGTGCCCCACCTTATTTGTATGTTTGCCTTGAACATTATTTTCGTTTGTATGAGAGAAAGCAAGATCCAACTTCTACACTATCTATACCATTGGATTTATTTTCTCTAGCACGTTCACTCTATGTAGTTTTTCTCTTGTGAGTATCTCGTGAATCTTCTTTTCCGCAATGTTTTTTTGGCTAGTAAAAGAGTCCACAAATCCCATTTTTTACACCATTTGCAAGATTGGATTTGTTTTAGAGTACTTCACACCATGGTATATGTTTCACCATATACATGTGTTTTATTTGGTAGTTATTTTGGATCTCAAATAGATACTTGAAAATTTATTTACAAACTATTTTTTTTTCAATTTATCTCAAAAAATAAATAAATAGATGAAGAAAATAAAAACTATTTTTTTTCTAAAAACAATAATTTAAACAATACACATATTTTTTTAAAACATAATTATTAAAAAAACTTTAAAAGATTAAAAAAAAAAAACCTATTAAAAAAAATTAAACTAAAACTTTAAACATAAAATAATACTTAAATAAATAAATAAATAATTTTAATAAAATCCAAAAAAAAATTAAAAAACTAGAAGTTAAAAAAAAACTCTACAAACAAAACAAAAAAAAAAATTATTTTAAAATTAAAAAAATAAATAAACTACTTAATTTAATTAAATTCAAAGTAC
>ML788210.1:48014-59530 GCA_009831015.1 Picea engelmannii | reverse complement strand
AGAAAGGTGTAAAATCATTCAACCCCTTGGCCAGACTTTATTGGTACATGTTATTTGCACTTTTTGGAAAATGAAATGGAAATCGATCACTTTGACCATATATGTTATATTCACTAGTTTTTTAGATAAAAGTTAGGACATCCAAAAAAAATATTCTCGCATAATTAGTTCAATGTTTTCAAAATAATGTTGATGAAAATGAAAAGACAGCAAGTCCATTACTAAAGACATAGAATAAGAAAAAAACACTCTACTTTATAAGAAAGCTTCATAAAGTAGTTTGATAGTATTGATATAATAAACTTTAACAAAGAATACCATTTTGTTTTGACTAGATATGTAAGTCTTGGAATGGTAGATAAATAGATTTAGGGCATCCAAGGGTCAAATTATCATGTGGAAGTCGTTATCAATCTTTCTTGGTGGAAATCGTTATCATAAAGATTAATAAGAAAATGTGAGTGTATAGTTGAATGATGTAATTCCATCTGAACTTTGAAAAAAGTGGGCGATAGTGGAACTTGAATGACTTAATTCAAGTTCTTGCTTATTTCATTTCTATACATATTTGAATGATCCTAACACTTATTAGGTTGTTGTTTCATTGCATATTTCTTTCTCAGATAAATTGTCCAAGACATCTGGTTTACAAGTGAATAACATTTCTCATGTATGGTTTTTTATTTACTTCAAATTTGAAATTTATGTGTTAAGCAGATTAAGAAGTTGTGGACAGCTCTAAGTATGTCTTATCTCTAGTATGTAATTGGTTAATGTTTACAAGCAGGCATCTCTCCATTAATTTATGTTAGACGATTTCACTCTTTTTGCTCTAACGTAGCTTGACACTGGTTCATGTTTTATTAGTCTATTTAAAGTTTCATTTGTAGAGTGATCATCATTTAATTGAAAATAGGAAGTTGTTTACATTGTTCATCTTGAATATCAAATTTCGCACACACATCCTCTAACTACTAACCCTCTTACTTAAGTTGATAATTGATGGTTTATGCAATTGATCTTAACTTGTTATCTTGGAAGCATTTAATCACTTATTGGAATCATTGTGCATTATATTGTTATATGTATTGTGGGTTCATTGGACTAGATCATAAGATTGCATGGTTATAATTCACTAAAGACGTTTACTTTAAATATATCTGATGCAGGGATTTATGAGGGTCATAACTTTTGACTCGATTATCCATTTGGGATGAAATTTTATAGGTATTTTTGTTTGGAAGAGTTCATGGATGTGCCAATATGACCCTTCAAATTCGACATCGTTTCGACACATTTCTGGGGCCAAATCCCTTCATATAATGTCTCAATTTTGTTTTGTTTTGTTTTTAATATCAGTTATCTCTTAGTTTATACACCTAATCAGAAAAGTGAGTTGACAAATAGTGTCACTCTATTTAGATTTTAGTTATTGGTTAATTTTAGAGTCATGCGAGAATTTTCTAAAATTAGTTGTTTTTGAAAATCTCAGATAGTAGTTATAAGGGGTTGAACTTTCATTGTAATAGTTAGGATGGAGAAGGAATATAAGAGAGTTGTTTTCTCATTCTTGTGTCTTTGCATGGTTTTTAAATATCGTGAATAAATCAAAGTTATTGACTACATCAATATCTTTGATAGGGATACCCCCTTGGGCTCTAAGAGTTGACTTGAAGAAAAAGGGATATGGTACTAAGGTGACAATGGTGCAATTCCTAACTTGTTGCCTCAAGGTAGCACCTGTGATTGGACTTTCCACTAGAATGTTGGTTTAGACAGTAACACGACATATTTATATTTAGAAGAAAATGTCATCCTATACTTGAGTGTGTATAGCCAATGCCACTTGACATATAAAAAGTTTAATAGAAATGTAAAATATTAAATAAAATGCATATACATCATTAATATTGTTAAAAGATGGGTTACAACTGCTTAGCAATGTTTACATTTGTTTGAAAAAATTTAAAAAATACATTAAAATTGAAAATCAAATTCATTGTCAAAGTAATCGTATTTCATTGAAATCACTAAATTAGTTTTTTTTATAATGATGAAATTCAAAATTTCATTGAAATCACTAAATTAGTTTTTTTTATAATGATGAAATTCAAAATTTCATTGAAATCACTAAATTAGTTTTTTTTATAATGATGAAATTCTATTTTGAGAAAAGTATTATATGTCATTTGTGTTTACAAGATGAAAAGAAATATGTTTACAAAATGAAAAGAAATAATTAGACATGAAATATGTCCATTGAATGAGATGATTTTGTCTTGTGAACATGAATATGTGAATATAAATTATGTTAAAAAAATGTAATTACCTTGCAACTATATGTAATAAATAAAATCCAAAAACATCCAAATATCAAGTAGTGTTCATTGACCGTCTTAAATAATCAAACATCCAATGCCAACTAGTTCATTAACCATATTATATAAATAATTAGAAACCAATGACATCTTAGATAAAATAAATCATATGGGAATGTGTGGCATGATATATAGAGGTAAGAAAGCATGTGGGTATGTTTACAAAAAGAGAAGGAAGTTATGAATGCAATTTGTCCTGTCATAGATGTGTCATAGATGGGTATGTGGCCATGTTGAAATATTGTAACTTTTAAGAATATTCTAATTATAATCGAGTTATTAATTTAAAGATCAAATCTTTTTTTGTGGATTGATCATGTTGGGTTTTGTATAAGACCAAATCCCCTTTTGTGGATTGGTCAAACCACATTTATATGGTGGTATTTGTGAATTTGCCCCCTAGGGTTTATATAGTGGTTTTAACCACTCTTGGAAGAAGTTGGCCCTACTAAGTGAAGATAAATAACCCTAGCACCTCCTCAACTAGTATTTATAAGTGAGGATGACGCCTCATTTGTTCACTCACACACTCACACTTCTAGTGCGCATCTTTTGAAGGAAGTTGTAGTTGCAAGAAGGAGAAGAGAGGTGCATGATCAGTCCTAGTCTATTCTTGGTGGTTTGGTCTTAAGTCTTGTTATTGTATTGGCAATCTATTATTGAGGAAGTTTTGATGGGTTTTCTCCCCCATAAGGGTTTCCCAGGATAAAATGTTGTGGACCTTGTGATTGTGTTTTTTTCAGTTATCCTACTTATGATGTTGTTTTGGAAATACTCTAGTAAATTTAAAAGAACCTAATTACAACTCTAAATTTAACATCGTATCGAAGCTTGACTGAATAGAGTACCTTTCACTTGGTATCCAAAAACATCATTGTTGTAGTACAAGAAAATTAGGGCTTTTTATTGGAAAGGAATTTCTGACCAAAAACCATCTAGGAAAGTGCACCCTACCCTAGTGCATCATTTGGCAGCTTGAGCACACCTTTTCAATGGCCAGAGCCTCTGGAGAGTCAAACCCTAGTTTTGACTGGTACCAAAAAATCAGAAAACTAGGAAACCAAAACCAGTACCAGAAGTACCCGCCCAGATTTGCGCAGGTTAAGTTTCAAGGGGTAAACCTTGGAATTTTTGAAAACAGACAACTCCAGCCTACTCACCTCAATTCAATGCATCTCTCGGTAAGTTCAGGTTCATTTTCTGAGCACTTTCATTTTCTAGTCATTTCCCTAGCTCCAGGTCAAGATGTATGCAAGAACCAAGCTTCTTGACATGTTAGAGGGTGTGAAAAACTTTTGTGCCTGGAAGTAAAACTTGGATTGAAGAGAATGACCTTGAAAAATTCATAAAAGAAAATGTATCGGAACACGAAGAAGATGCAGCCAAAGATAAGTACAAGAAGGATATGGTTAGGGCCAAAAGGATTATTGCAGACTCTATTAAAGATCACTTGATCCCTCAAGTGTATTCTAAGAATAATCCAAAAGAGATGTTTGATGCCCTAACCAGAATGTATTGTAACAACCCTAATTAATTATTTATTTATCATGATTAAATAATTGTTTAATAAATATTAGTTTAATAAGTATTAGATTAATAAATATTATTTTAATAAACTATTAAAATAGATTTTATTTCTTTTTATTAATTATGGAGACTTAGTTAATAATACAATCGTATTGGTAGATGGACCCATTTATGGAGGGGGGGATAAGGTGGTTGAGACTTAATGGGGGGATAAGGTGGTTGAGGTTTAATGGGGGGATAAGGCAAGGGGGAGGACTCGGGAAAGAGGAGCTCTTTTGGGAGGGAAGATATTTTAATTTATGGGAGAGGGAGAAGGTGGAGGCAAAAAAACACAGTTTTGGATTGCATCTGTATTTATGGTTTTCCTAGCAGCTTGCTTGAGGACTTTCACAGGGGGCACCTGTTGCTGGGAATTTTGGGCTCGAGCACCAGGAAACCGTAAGGAATCCTGGGGCTAGGGAGTTGGATAGGCTGTTCCTAGTTGGCTAGGAGGTTAATCAATTTTGGGTAGATCTTCAGCTTGGATAGAGTTGGAGAACAACATCAGTTTGAGGTATTTATTATCATTATTATGTTGTGTTCATTATTGTCATGTTGTCCATTTTTTTATTATGTTGAATATGTTATTCATTATCATGCTGCTCATTTTTAAATTCTGCTAAACAATGAATTGTTATTATGTTGAATAGAGAACAAAAAAGAAATTATGATAGCATTTCTATACTTAAATTTATGTTTTATAAGGCTTTGTATGGACAGACCTTACACATGGTATCAGAGAACTAGTTTAAAATATGGGGACAAGGGCCTACCTACCCACCCATCCTCTTGACTCTTGAGGAAGGCTATGTTATGTGTCATGTAAACAACCCTGAAAACCTGCAACCTGAAACCCTTTAGTTACAACCCTTGAAACCCTTTCCAACAATTGAAAAAAAAACAGCCCCAAAACCCTCTAAAACTTAAAAAAAAAAAACTTGTTGACCTATACAAGTGAAATCCTTGAGAGGAGTTATGTAAATAGAAATGGTTAGACACACATCAATACTTTGTATATAGAAAATATATGGGAGTGTGTACATAAATGTATATAAATATGGGCCAAGCTCCAGCTCCACCTAACCTGCAAGCCAAGCACACAATTTTTTTTTACACAGATATATATATAAATAATATGCACATTGAAAATGTAAATGGTATAATAATATACTTATTGAAGTGTTAAATAAATTTTAACACTTGTTTCAAATAAACAAACCTATGTAAACGTGTATATATATATATATATATATATATATATATATATATATATATATATAAGAGGAAACAAGAAAAAATAAATATATTGGGGTATGCCAATCTCCAATTTCAAATCTTAACATATGTTAAGTCGATAGTCAAATCACCACACAACCAACACACAAGAGCGCCATGTATCAAGCTTTAGTTCACGAGGAGGAGAGCCTACATGGGCCCAAAAGAGGCTTTACGCATTTCAATACAATACCGGCAAAAGAGAACAAGTCGACATACAATCCAATGCAAGCTCAGCGCAAGCACCAAGCCAAAGAGGCTTCCCACATTACTCATTCCAACAACCAGGTGAACATAAAGAGAACAACCTAGCAACATTTCAACAACCAAGTGAACATAAAGTGAACAACCCGACCTCATGTTCCCAATGAAAATAAAGTGAACAGAAAAAGAGCCCATTCTGAACAAGTGTGGCCTTTGGGCGAGAGCTTGAAGTGTAAATCATGAGGATAGTGCCCACATAATCCAAGGGGCAAACACCCATGCACAACGAATCCAATATATATATATATATATATATATTGGGCCTTGGACCCAAAATCCTGGTAATTAAAGAAGAGATGTCCCTCCTTAATCGATCCAGAATGGGGAAGAATAGTAGAACGCCTCACGCACCACCTTTTTCAGACGTTTCTCTCGGTCTTGATGATTCTAAGGCCAAGGCTGAATGCACCTAACTTCAGGAGAGAAGAGACAGCTAATCAACAAAGCTCAAAGACCGGGCTTGTTTTCAACCCATCAGCCTTTTAGTTCTAAGTCATATTTGAGCCTAAGTTCAAGTGTGAAGCCTGACAAGAGAGCCCACAAGGACACCCGTAGTGCACTATGCATCTCAGCAGCAAGAGAGCCCGAAAGCTTAGGTATCATCACAACCCTTTAACTGAGTTGTCGATGGAACTTACATCCTCCTTTCATGCTAAAACACAACTCAATACTAAACACATCGCCCGAGATCAAAATGCACAGAGGTTTTAACCATTTCTTGTTACTAAAAGTTGTGGGAAATGGCAGTCGGTGGGAATGGAAACCCAGACTCGCCAAATATAGCATGACCTAAAAAACCTCCACGAACCATTCCATGCACCAAAACACAAGTCACAACACATCAAAGCTCAATGTCCAAGTTTAGCATAGGATATCCCACAGGGAGAAATTCCCAACACCAAGCACTTCCAAACCAACACAAAGCCACAACACTAGGCACCTTAGTCTTTCCCAAGTGCCATGAGAGAGGATCCCATGAGGGGCAATCTCAGCTCAATGCGTCCAACGCAGCAACAAGTGACAAGCCACGAGTCAGGATGAGGTGCCCACAGGGGGGCACTTCCATTTTATCAATGCGTCTTTTCGGCCTTCCAAAAATGGGGGCATTACTAATGCACTACGCATTACAATACACATCCCATCACACAAGAGTGCCAACCCCTCGATACCATTACACCCATCCAAGAGAGACCACAACATATGCTACCAAGCCAAATGGAAGGTCCCGAAGCATTGAGCGTCAATCCAAGGAGGAAGGAAACAAAAAAAAAAACACCAGACCAACGCTAAGCCACACCCAGGACAAGGACAAGCATGCCAAGATACCAGGGGATGAGCCTGCTCCTTCCCTCCTGGGGATCCAGACTTTTCCCAGACATTTCTTCCTTCAAATTGGTCGGCCAAACAATTCCCAGTGAGAAAATAAAATAAAAATGAAAATGAAAATGAAAATAGCTAAGGGAAGTCATAAGAGATTTGACAAGCTTGTGCAGGCTTTGCAAGCTGCTAGCCATGGCCACATGCCAAGGAGGCATGCAATCCATACCCCATCATGCCATTCAAAACAAAAATAACCAACAAAAAGTAGATGTAAGAATGAATTGAAGGGTGCAGGCTGAAGAGGAACCCTCGGCCTGCAGTTGCAGAGGAAGAGGAACCCTTGACCTGCAGTCACAGAGGAAGAGGAAGAGGCGGTCGGGGAGGAATGATTGTGAGTAAGAGAGGGATTAGGGTTTTAGGCACTGAGAGCCTGGGGGCACATGAGCCTAATGCGAGGTCCCATGATACTAACCTCATTCGACTATCTTTAAATTATTTAATTTAATTTTAAATTTTAAAATATAAACTTTATGTTTTAAATTTTATTTATATATAAATATAAAAGATTGTTTTAAATATATAACATTGTTTTTTATTTTATTATTTATATATTAAATAATAATAAAAGATTGTTTTAAATATTATAATCTTTTACTTTATTTAATTGTTAAATAATATAAATATAGGTTGTTTTAATTATTAATATTTTAAAATATCTATTTATTTACTAAAGTTTTAAATAATTAATATAAAGATTATATATGTTATATTAATTATTTAAAATATATTTAATAAAGAGGGCTCTATGACATGGAAGGGTAAGACACCTAAAGAAGAAAGCCAGTTAGGGTAAGGGGTGAGGATACCACAATGCTAGCGCAGCTAGCCAGGTAAGAAAGATAGAAGGATGGTTCCTTACGACTGTGTATAGATTACAGGGACTTGAACCATGCTACAGTGAAAAATAGGTACTCAATGCCACGGATAGATGATCTCTTTGATCATATGAAAGGAGCAACGATATTCTCAAAAATTGATTTGCAATCAGGGTATCACTAGTTAAGGATTAAGGAAGGCGATATTCCTAAAACTGCCTTTTGAATTCGGTTTGGACATTACAATTTTGTTGTAGTACCTTGCGGTTTGACCAATGCGTCAGTAGTATTCATGAGCCTCATGAAGGGTGTATTCCAGAAATACTTAGACTGCTTTGTATAGGTCTTTCTAGATGATATCCTCATCTATTCCCATAACGAAAGAGAACATGAGGAAAACTTGCGAGTGGTGTTGTCCTGCATTAGAGAGAACAAATTGTATGGAAAGTTGTCGAAGTGTTCCTTCTTCCAAAAATAAATTCACTATTTAGGTCATATCATTTCCAGTGAAGGAATCTCCGTGGACCCAGAAAAGGTAAAGGCCATTATGGAATGGCTAGTACCGAAAAATGCTCATGAGGTAAGAAGCTTCATGGGGCTAGCAGGTTATTATCGGAGATTTGTGGAAGGGTTCTCTAAAATAGTGAAACCCATCACCACTTTGCAGTGCAATGGGGTCAAGTATGAATGGACAACAGAATGTGATAGTGCATTCATCAAGCTTAATAGGTTACTAACCAGTGCACCAATTCTACGAGTGTCGGATATGGAAAAAGACTTCACAGTTTGCACGGATGCCTCAAAGCGAGGGCTAGGAGTTGTACTAATGGAGGATGGAGAAGTGATAGCATATGTGTCAAGGAAGATGAAGAAACACAAGGATCTTTACGCTACTCATGATTTAGAGTTGGCAGCTGTAATGCTAGCTTTGAAACTTTGGAGGCACTATCTAGTGGGACGAAACTTTGAGATCAAAACAAACCATGAAAGTTTAAAACATATCTTCACTCAAAGGGATCTTAATGCCAGGCAGAGGTGATGGAGTGAGTTTATGAGTGAGTATGATTTTGGTATTTCATACATCAAGGGAAAATAAAATGTGGTCGCGGATGCCTTGAGTAGGAGACCACGTGTCTTCTCCTTGGTACCCTTAAAAGTCAATCTAAGGGAATGTGTGTTGACACAACTCCTTGGAGATAGTTGGTATTTAAAGGTTACTTCAAACCTCAAGAGTGGGAGGCAATTAGATCCAAAGTATGAAGGATATAGCCTGGAAGAAGATGGGTTATTAAGATATTGAGGAAAGATGTACATCCCCAAAGGTGGGGATATTCGAAGCATCATATTGAAGGAGGCCCATAGAGCACTTTATTGTGCGCATCCGGGTGTGAAGAAAATGTACGTAGATAGGAGAAAGCTTTTCTTCCGAGTAGGCATGAAGCACAATTAGTCCATTTCGTCGCCAAGTGCCTAGAGTGTCAACAAGTGAAAGCTGACCACCATCACCCGACAGGACTCCTACAACCACATGATGTTCCTATGTCCAAGTGGGAAGTCATTTCTATGGATTTGGTTGTGGGGTTCCCGCTCACATCTCATAGACACAATGCTATTCTTGTGATAGTTGATAAGTTTACCAAGAGTGCTCATTTTATTCCGGTTAGAGACACTTACGATGTCACTGATGTGGCACACATGTTTGTAAGTGAGGTCATCCATTTGCATAGGATACCCAAGAAGATAATTTCAAATAGGGACTCCAGATTCACTTATAGGTTTTGGACAAGTTTACAGTCAGCGTTGGGGACACAATTGAACTTAAGCGTGGCTTATCATCTGGAAACAGATGGGAAAACTAAGAGAGTAAATCAAGTCATGGAAGACATTCTTAGGATGTATGTCATGGATAATCAAACCCATTGGGAGAAGTACCTACCTTTGGTAGAGTTTTCCTACAATAACAGTTTTCATAGCTCCATTGGAATGCCACCCTAAGAAGCTCTGTATGAAAGGCCATGCTGAACACCGCTGAGTTGGAAAAGATTAGAAGACCGCATGATAGTTGGGCCAGAATTGATTCAAGGGATGGAGGAATATGTGATACAGTTTAGGAAGAGACTAAAGGAAGCACAAGATAGACAGAAAATTTATGTTGATGCACATAGGACTGACCGAAGTTATAAGGTGGGAGATCAAGTTTTCATTCGTATCAGGCCTAATAAGAGTACCATTTGGTTCGAGAAGGGGACAAAGTTGTCACCTCGATTTATAGGACTGTTCAAAATCCAAGAGAAAAATTGGACCCGTTGCCTATCGTCTCATACTGCCACCCCACTTGCATAAAACTCATAATGTTTTTCATGTATCTATTCTATGCCATTATGTTGTTGACGAATCACATAAACTAAATTGGAAGGAATTGCAGGTATCGGACACGAGAACCCTCACAGTAGAACCATTACGCATATTGGACCGTAGAGTCTGAAAGCTCAGGAACCGTCCGGTAGACCAAGTTAAGGTCTAATGGGACAAGTATAGCCCGAGATCTGCTACTTGGGAGGATGCAAAGACCTTTCAACAAGATCATCCCTCACTTTTTTTACCACCTCGAGAATATGTTTCTCGAAGGTTGGGTGTATGTAACACCACCTTTTGACTTAGACGGCTAGGATTACCTAAGTCCTAATCACCTTTATTTTCTATTCACATTGAAACTATTAATGATAGAATTGAAATTTTAAGACATAGGAACCTTTATGATTGTTTAAACGTTATTTGAATGATGATGGATATGATGAAATCTATTATGTGAATGTAAATTCTATGAATGTTTAAATGTTATTTGAATGATGATGGATATGATGTGATATATTATGAGAATGTAAATTCTATGAATGTTTAAATGTTATTTGAATGATGATGAATATGATGTGATCTATTATGTAAATGAAAATTTTATGAACGAGTAACGTCAATTGAATTATGGGGATATTATGAGATCTATTTCTAACTTGAAAACTTTGATATTAAAGTTGTTGGTACATGGATACTGAATTGATATTATGGTTGTATGCAATTACATGATGATAATGCATAGATATGTATGAGTTTATGTTATAGACTAATTTGCAGGTCAATGGGCTATGAAATAGTTAAGGGATAATGGTAATAAAAGTGGATGTCATGACCACTGACCAAGAAACAATATGGTATGAATATTTGTATGTGAAATTATATTGGTACAAATGCACTGTTATGATATATGGACCAGTGCAGGTTTTCAGGTGGTGAGATTGCCCAAAAACTGAATAAACGATGACAAAATTCCCAGCAACACGGTGCCACTATATATTCCATTGTAGGGTGTGGACCCTAGTCCTATTAGGAGGGGTGGAGGCATTTTTCACCATGTATCCTTTGAAACCTGGAGTCATGGGAGGACGGTGTTAGCTCACGCTCCCCTAGACGTGTGATGTTGACTATCAGTTGTCTGTTGGGGAAGATTGGTCAAGATAGTGACACTTTCGCTTACGGGTTTTATTTGGAGTTAGGTCAATATAGTTGACACTCCAAGATAGTCCAACAGATGAAGTATAGGAATGGAATATGGAAGTAAGTTAGGGAGGAAGGATGAATAGAAATAGTTGAGAGTGTTTGGAGATTTTCCTTATGGTGGAATTTATTGTTTTCCCTTTTGAAAATAAAATGTGTATATATGTATATTCATAATTACTTAACTGAACTACAATTGTCTAAATAAACATTGTTGAGCTAGATTATTGTAATTAAGGGATTTCACAAACATTTAATTGGTTTATTATCTTTAATAAAATGAATA
>ML788210.1:13992-34540 GCA_009831015.1 Picea engelmannii | reverse complement strand
ATAAAATAACATTACTAATCTAAATTACAACTAATGGCCTAAAGCTGACATAAATAAAATAACATTACTAATCTAATATGCCCCAATTAAGTGGTAATGAGCCAATATTAGGGCTTAACATGTTCTTAGGTGGTACGTAGCACTATATAAAGGGGTATAAAAAATGTAATGGGAAAGTTGAGAAGTATTGTATTTGGAACGTGTATCTCATTACAAGGTTAGCCCTCAAAGAGGCAAGTGAACATGAGTGGATCCCTTCCTTAATAGGATCTATTGTACAGTGTTTCCCTACCCTAAGGGTTTCATAATAATTAAGTGTGGATTTTCCTACATTCTTCATGGATTTATTGTATGTGATTTTGTATTTAGATATATGGTACTTAACAAGTGGTATCAAATCACTTTCTCCGGCCACGAAAAAAGGGAAATTTTTTTCTAGTTTGCAGATTTTTTTTTCAAGAAGGAAAAAAGAGGGTTGTGACACTTTGGACAATTATTGTAAATTTTTGTGCACAATTTATAGAAAATATTTGTACATATGATTTTATCTCCGAAAAACAACCAATTTCAAAAAAACATTTGTCCAAAATGGTGTCTAATAAGTTAAATTATTAGCATTTTAAAATCTGCAAATTTTCAGAGTTTTTTCGCAGACGACTGTGAGATTTTGCTAATTTCTGTAGAAATTGGTCTTGAATTTTCCCAAACAAATTACACATATGATTTCCTCTTGAAAAATTATCCCATTTAAAAAAAATCCTACGAATCAAATCTCTAGAAGTGAAGATATCGTTGATTTAAAATCAATAATTTTCAGGGTTTTTCATGACGATGGTGGGACTGCAAAGCTCATAACGCTTAACGAGGTGCTTATATTGATACCAGATTAGTGTCATAAGATAGAGTATTTTCAAATATTTTTTTTGGTATATTATATGTGGTGCTTCCAATGGATATGAGGGATTATACAAATTCTCTCTCAAACCCTCATGGGTTTGAAGCATGAAGATATGATCAAAATCTTTAACTTTTTCCACAATATCCAAAAGACAATTGTTGAATATGAATATGGAGATATTGTTTGGACCACATACCCTTGTGTCATGGAAGAATAGGATCAATAAAGGTCTTCCTGGTATGATATCGAGCGTTATTATGATTATTGGTACTCTTGTCTTGCAAGGAAGGAGAGATATATTATGGATACCATGTACAATTAAATCACATGATTACGAGGATGATTGTGATGATCGGTATATGGATAGTTTTCATTTATGGGATGACAACCAAATTCATATTCTATTTTCTGACTCTACTCCACGTTATGTAGAGAACATTTTGGAGAGTAGTCAAGAGACTTCTCTAAATCCTATTTTTCAGTCTTCTTATTCTCCAGTACTAGTAGATGATTTTTTCGTCGACTCTACACATTTGGATCCACATGACCAATGTCGATCTTGGGAAAATCATTTTCAACTGGATATTGAGTTCTGATGTCTTGAGTGTGCAATTCACATGAGCACTTGGACATGGGACCCAAGTTTACAGTGGTGGTTTGACTACTTCAACATGGTGGCTAGAAATTTTACATGGGACTCTGGTTCTCCAACCTACTTCTGCATTATGGTCCACACTTATCCATGGGACCTTGGTATTTGTTTGTACTCCCTCATAACAGGAATTGAGGACAATTCTTTCATAAGGGGGATGGAATGTAGTGTATCTAGGGGAGTAATATGGGATACCTAGGGAGGCGCACAAGAGGAATAATAGTAGATTGATATTTTTATGTATGAAGGCCACTATTAGTAAAAATGCCTAATGTGAACATAATAAATGTAATATAGCTTACTGGAAGGTTCCACTTCTATAAGGTTCCTCCTCTAGAATGTTCTTAGGTGGTAGGTAGCACTATATAAAGGGATGTAAACAATGTAATGGGCAAGTTGAAAAGTAATGTATTTGGAGGTTGTAGCTCATTAGGAGTTTTCCCCCTAAAAGAGGAAAGTGAATAAGAGTGTATCTCTTCCTTAATAAGATCTATTGTATAGTGTTGCCCTACCCTAAGGGATTCATAATAATAAAGTGTGAATTTTCCTACATTATTCTTGGATCTATTATATGTGATTTCATATTCAGATATTTGGCACGTTATAATTTGAATCCTGCACCATGAGAGCCTCTATATACAATAATTATCATGGTTTTTTTCTCATTTTATTTCATGTATTAATTAATAGTTTATCGGGATCATAGGTTAATATTTCTAAAATATGTAGTGCATGCTTATATATTATTGAATCCATGGGTAATAGAAATTTATGCACTAAAGAATATTTAAATCCCATGCCATGAATGAGAGAATACATAATGTATATATTCAAATATTTTCCCTCATCTCCTTGAGAAGGAAAAACACCACCTTACTAATGCCCTTGTGGCCAATGGTTACTCCATCTCCAAATCAACAAAGTTTTTCACTTGGCCTTCCATTATAAACCTAAGAAATACCCCTTCCCTTCCTCGTCTTCATCTCTTATTTATCTTCCCTACATCCATGAGATTACCAATTATATTTCGAAGATTTTGGCCAAAAATAATATCAAAACTCTTCTTAAACCCTATAAAACCCTTAAGCATTTGTTTAGAACTACTAAGGATAAATATGACCATATGCTTGGCCAAGGAGTTTACCAAATTCCCCGCTCCTATGGAAAATCATATAATGGCCAAACTGGTAGGTATTTCAAATCTTGTCTCAAGGAACATATAGCTGACACATTCCACAACCGCGTCACCAAGTCAACTATTGACGAACATTCGCACAATACTAGGCACCTCATTTTCTTTGATCAAACTAGAATTCTTACCTCAACACCCTATCACTCCTCTCATATCATTCAAGAAGTGTTTGAAATTGAAAAGCATCCTAATAATTTTAATCAAGAAGATGGCTACAAACTTAGCCAATGTTGGAAGCCCACTATCCAACATCTTGGTCAATAAACCTTCTCCCTCTTGAATACCTTGATTCTTTTTACTCCTTTCTATATTCCTTTTATATCTTTTTAATTTTTCTTTTCTAAATGGTTTCTATCATCCTCTATCCCCTAATGGTGTTCCTATTATCTTATCCCTCTTCCCTTCCTCTTTTAAAAGATTCCCCCATCCTCCCATTTTTCTAACTTGACCAATTCCTACTTTAAAAAAGAAAATGAATTTATGTTGTTTCCTTCTTTATATATTTTATTATTTAATTTCCACATTAGAAAAATTACCTATTATTATTTCACAATGACCTCTTCATTATTTTAATTATTTTTCATAATGATCATCTAATAATTTTTTCGTTATGAAATCCTAACCCAATACTCTTTTCTCTCATTCTTATAGCTTTATTTGTCCTTGATAATGGGTGGAATGTCCATTCAAAAAATTTGATGTTTCAAAATTTTACACACAGATTATATCCAGAAAGTTTGAGTGAGTCCATTTGAATAATTTAAACAAAAATTAGGTATAGTTTTTTTAACACTCTGCGGCCCACACCCTGCAAAAACCCTAGTTGTGTTTCCCTACGACCCTCATGGCCTCCTCTGTAGAGGGATCCTACCCTCCCCCCCTCCACCTCCCTCAATGAACATCATGGCCTTCACATGTCTGATCGCAGGTCTTCCCAAAAATCCTAAGCCTGTGGCATCCCAATTTGTGAAAAAACTAAACGAGATCCCGACAGTGCTCATGAAAGTGTGTTCGAGATCACTAGCGCTAAGGTTTGCAAAGCATGGAACGATTGGCCAATTCACAGGGATATGGCCTTTGCCCAAATCTATTGCAATGTGGATAAAAAAAAATTGGAGGCCCCTTATTAAAAGTAAATACTTGTTCTCCCTTTGTGGCAAGGGTTTTTATGTGTTCTTGTTTGAAGAAAAATCAAACAGAGACTTGATCTTCAGAAGTGGACCCTACTTCATGGGTACTCATGGGATATATCTAAATAGTTGGACTCCAGATTTAATCTGTAGAATTATATGCCCTCAACCATCCCTCTATGGGTTAGACAACCCTTCCTTCCCCTGCATTGATGGAATGATGAGATTCTATGTGCCATTGGAAATACCCTTGGAAAATAGATAGATCAAGTAGATCCAAAGGATGGAATCCATACTTGTGCTCGAATCTATGTAGAAGTGGATATATAAAAAGGCCTCCTAGAGGCTATCATGCTCACCTTGGATAGTTGGACATATCTTCAAAAGGTGGATTATGAGCAACTTCCCTTCAAATGCAAGATATGTCATGAATATGAACATTTTTCTAAGAGATGTCCTAAATCTCAAGCAGATATGTTGGTGGGGGACTCTAATGAGAAATGGAAAAATCCGAGGAAAAAACAAGTCAATAAACAAGGAAAACCATCAGAAAAATATCCAAGACATGAGGGAGATCCCTCTAATCCAAAATACCAGACAACTTGTGCTTCATCCTCTACAAGAAACTCGAGAGAGCATGTTCCAACAACAAATTGATACACGAACCTATCATATATGGAGGAAGAATAGGGAGAAGGACCTAACCCAAATTAACAAGACCCAGGAGGACCAACACATTCCCCTTTAATCTCTACAATAGAGTACCCAAAAGTACCAGGAACATGGGGAATTAGAGGTGACATTGGATGACGGATCAGACCCTGACTCATCCACACTCCCTCTAGTCAAGAGACCGAGCATGAGATTAAGCAATCAGAGGATAGAAGCTGCAACCTAGAGGGAGATAGAGCTCAGAAAACAAGGAAAAGTAGATGGATGCACAAAGAAGTAACCCAAACCTACCAAGAATCAAAGTGGCCCTAATCCCCCAAAAGGGGAAAACCCAAAATCAATATCTAAATGATGAAAATCATTTCCTAGAATTGTAAAGGTTTGGGAAGTGGAAATAAGAAGGAATTAGTCAGAAGTTTAGTACGAGATCAATCCCCTAGGATTCTTGTACTCCAGGAAATGAAAGTGAAGGACATTAAAGTCCTCCAAGCTAGTAAATACACATGGAAAGCAAGCTTAAGATTAGTAGTGAGCTCACAAGGGTCATTAAGTGGCATTTGTACCCTTTGGAATTCACCAAAGTTCGAAATGGAGTGGTCAAGCTCTCCCAACTGGATGCAAGTAACATTGACACATCACCCTTCAGGTTAACCTTTTTCAATATTCAATATTTACATCCTCACTCAATTACAAGATAAAAATATATATTGGAGATCCATGCTAAATATACACGAGAATTAGGCTTCTCCATCTCTCATTTTTGGAGACCTTAATTCCACTCTGCATGCATCTGATAAAAAAAGGAGGCAATACAATGGGAGATTCCAACAAGGGATATATGGAAGATATTATACAGGGACTCAATCTATTGAATATCAAGCCTATCAGAGGACGATACACTTGGTCAAATAAATGGCAAGGTTTAGGGAACATATCAGCTTGGTTGGACAGATTTCTAGTAAGTGACAACATATTGGAGGATTCCCTTCTATCTCAGTTCTGTATCCTCCCCTGGTTAGGATCATACCATAGACCCATTACCATATAATTATCTCCCACTGAACACTTGGGCCTTATCCCTTTTCGATTTATCCTTGGATGGGCAAAGGACCCCTCTTTTATGTCTCTTGTATTCAATACCTGGAACTCTTGGATCCCTGTATCCCCAACACACATTTGGGAACATAAAATTAAGAACACAAAGATGGCCCTATGGGAATGGGTTAAAACCAAGGATTAAAGGGAGAATAATGTAGTAACAGAATTGATGGGGATATTGGAGGAGACCGCGCTCTCTATCGAAACAACCATTGTCTCAAAGGAGACTTTGGATGAAGAGCAACAAAATTTCATGGAGTATCGCAAAGTGATAAAGGTAGAGGAAGAAAAATGGAGTCCAAAATCAAGAAGTCTATGGCTCTAGGAAGGTGACAGAAACACAATTTTTTTCCACTGCCAAGCTAAGCCAAGACTTTAGAAGAATAGAATCTCATAACTTAACTCAGAGGAAGGGAAATCCATAAAAGGGCACAATCACATCAAAACAACAGCCAAATAATTTTTTGAAAAGCTATACCAAGAGGAAGTTCAAGGATATCTCAAAGTTCGGGATAAGCTTCTTAAAAACATTCCAAGGGAAATAAGTAGAGAAGATAATGAGGTCTTCTTTAGGCAGTTAACAAAATCTAAAATATTTGGGGTCTTACAGCAAATGAATCCGAACAAATCCCCAAACCCTTATGGTTTCTCTATACACTTTTACATTATGTGTTGGCATATCATTAAAAGAGACCCGATTCACATGATTCAATATGTACAAAAATATACTAGACTGGGAGGGAGCATTAACTCCTACTTTCTAGTTCTTATTCCTAAATAATCAAATCCATCTTCCTTTAAGAGGTTTTTCCCAATTTATCTCTGTAATGTATCTTACAAGATCATCTAAAAAATTATTGCAAATAGAATTAAGTCATGGATACCAAAGCTCATCTCCTTGAACCAAGGAGGTTTTGTGGAGAAAAGACAAATGATTGACAACATCATGTTGGTGCAGGAGGCCCTCCATTCCAACAGATATTGGGGAGATAAGGGGATGATTATTAATCTTAATATGGCCAATTCATTTGATCGAGTTTGTCATAGCTTTCTCTTTGTTGTATTGAACAATTTGGATTTGAGGAAGACTTATTGGCATGGATCCTCGCTTGTATAGGTGACCTGTGGATCTCCCCTATGATTAATGGACACCCAATTAAGTTTTTTAAGATCTCAAGGGGATTGAGAAAAGGGTGCCTACTACCCCCCATCCTATACATTATCACGACAGAAGCTCTAAGTAGATAACTAGAGAAGGATAGATTGGAGAAATCTATCCTAGGGATAAAAATCACCAGAGGGGATCGAAGGATTAACCATTCTCAATTTGTTGATGAAACCCTTCTTATAGTAGGGGCTTCTCCCATCATTGAAAAAATATTTAAAGAAATTATGGAGGAATTCAGGTGAGCCTCGAGGGGGAATTAACCACAAAAAAATCCAAGTATATGTTTGGAACATAAATGCTAGAACGATAGGTAAGATTGCATAAGTTATGGAGTTCTCCTTGGTATAAAAATGGAAATCCTTTAGTTATCTGGGCATTCCCATTTTCCTGAACACTCTCCCAAGAGAAGCTTGGACCCCGAAAGTTTATAATATCGAAACTAAAATCAAACAATGGGGATACCGATGGCTAAACCCTATTGGCAGAGTCACACTCATTAAATATGTCCCATCAATGTTGCTTATCTTACAATTCTCCTTTCTCTTGGATCATTTTTACATCAAAGCTTCTATAGCTCAAGAAATTAGGAAATTTCTTCAGAAGGGAGGAAGTACCAATTTAAAGTGAAGGCATCTAGTCAACTAGAATGTGGTAAGGGCACCCAAAGCTAATGTGGGATTGGGCATCCTTGACCCCTCATTATCCAATTTGGTGCAAACATTCTATGGAGACTGGTATCAGGAAATCAAGAGTGGTGGAAAAGAGTCATCATGCACAAATAGTTGGTGGCGGAAAGGATACGGTTCCTTGACTCTCCCCTAGCCTTCTCCATGGGTTCTCCCATTTGGAAACTCTTGAAATCCACTCTGCCCCTTTTCCACAGCAAAGTAACCTAGATTTTGAGGAATGGGCACAAAATTGATATCTGGGAGGATAGTATCATGGGGAATCAACCAATTCAACTAATTCCATCCCTTACCCCCTTAAGGGATTGGTGTAGGGAACATGGAATCTCTTCTCTATTTCATATTTCCAAGTGGATCACTTCGGGAGCTTGGGAAGGATGGAATGTATCGAGCCTTCCCCCTCATCTCCAAATCTTATTTCCTGAGTTGTGTCAAAGACTTATTGGAAGTGCCCCATGTCACTAGAGGGGTAAAGACACACATGGATGGGGGGATGGGAAGTACTCAGTAAAAGCAAGTTGCCACCCTTTTTCCTTAGGTCAACATTCCCCCTCGGTCAACTATATAGAAAAATATTTTTAATACATATAGTCTCCTCAAGATTAACATTTTATGTTTGACATTGGCCCATAATAATATCTTAACAGGGGAAAACATGCAAAAAAGAGGTTTCAATGGTCCATATTGGTGTGTTCTTTGTCATTATTCAGAGGAAACCAATCAACACCTATTTTTGGATTTACCTTTATCCAAAGAGGTATGGTCACTTGTGCTTCACCCTTTATATAATTGTATCAGATGGCCAAAGAACATCTACAAACTATTCAACAAATTGAAAGAAGCCTATAGTGGATCCCTGGAGCACAAACAACCCTTGCAAGAATTTTTCTTAGTTATTCCTAAAAAAATTACGTGGAAAATTTGGCTGGCGCAAAATCATGCGCTCTTCTCTGATGAGCCCTCCACCCTGACTATTGTAGAATCAAAGAGCTTGGGATTAATGGTGGAACATTTTACTATGAAAAATCATAATTGGTCACAACAACAAGGACTGAGTACAGAAGAAGTGAGGTGGTTTAATCAGTTACCTTTCAATAAGTCAACATTGCAGGGGGGCATTCCTAGACTTCATGTTTCTAAATCCCCTAGTCACATTGGACATCTACATATCTCAAGACATGAATTCGAAGTGTGGAAAAGCAAACAATAATCGCTTGTATTGAGCTTTGATGGAGCCTCTAAATCAAACCCCGTGGTGGAAGGAGCGGGTGGGGTTCTCTTCTCCCCAGAAGGAACTATTTGACTTATTTTCTCTTGGAACATTGGACAAGCTACTAATAATCAGGCGGTAGTCTACACCTTGCTTTAACGTTTGAAATTGTCCCGTCAACAATGGGTTTCCTCTCTTACAATCATTGGAGATTTCAGGATAATCATTAACCAATTGAGAAAGAATAACTTGCCTAAAGATATGAAGCTCACATTAGTCTTCCAAAGAATCTATTATGAGCTTGGATTTTTGCACACTTATGATGCACATCACATTCTGTGTCATAATAATGCTCTAGTTGATAAGCAAGCAAACTTTGCCTTAAGGGACCCCTTAGAATATCTAAGGGTCAATGAGAAATTGTTGTATGAATCAATCCCATGACTAACTTCAAACATATATCAAAAAATTTTGAAAA
Organism: Picea engelmannii; assembly: GCA_009831015.1. Classification (NCBI taxonomy): domain Eukaryota; kingdom Viridiplantae; phylum Streptophyta; class Pinopsida; order Pinales; family Pinaceae; genus Picea; species Picea engelmannii. The sequence continues at coordinate 25,356 of ML788210.1, read as the reverse complement.
AGGAAACATGGTTTTTCACTTCATGAGCGCCCATCAAAAGTTTGGATTAATTGAAGATGCTATATTTTTCACCATCACATTGTCTTGTGTAATCATGACAGCTGATGTTGAAGGTATGTCGTGTAGGGGCACTTGGTTCTCCCATGTGAGTGATAACTTTTGTTCCTCCCCCCTCTGCCATCAACTTTGTAGAATTCAAATCATCTTGGCATATCACACATGCGCTTGGATAATCTCCGAGATGAATTCGTCATTCCCCTGGGCCATATCAACATATGGATTTATGGTCATGGTACCTCTGCAGATGAGAGAGTGCGTCATTATGAACAACATTGTACTCACACATTCAATTTTGGGAAGGTCTAGCCCCATTCACAGTCGAATTATTAGCTGGGAGAGCATATAAAATGCTTTGAATTTTATGGCTCTAAATCCTCCCTCGACGTGGATGAGATTGCAAGCATGTTTTGAGTGTATTTTATATGCACCACCCTGATACTTTCCTTTGCAAAGCATTGAGAACCAAGGAAATGAAAAATCAGTGTTGAAAGATGACATACAAGATCTGCACAACATTGAGGTGGTAGTGAAGCTCCAAGATATGGCAAGGCAATGTCCAAAAATGACAAGGTGGAGAAAGGAATTAACAGTAGAAGAACATGATGAATTAGTCCATTCTATCTAGGAATTATAGATACAAGTGCAGGGTATATCAACTTAGTTTATCACCACCATGGAAATCTTGGCCTAACAAAGATATGGGAAGCACCAGATTTAGGGTGAATGTACTATGCTCCATTTATAAGTTGAGGAATTGAGGAGTTGATCCAACCCCCAGATGTCGCTAATTCCAGTCTTTGATAATTCAGAAGTGTCCTCATTGCCTGGTCCCCAACAACACATTCTTGACTTAAACTAGCCTCCAACTTAGACTGAAGAAGACCTAGGCAACGATGTTACCCCAAGTTAATATGTCTTTAGATGTTCTTCTTTTGTTTTCTGATACTAGGTATATTTTATAAGATTAATGTCGGAAGTAGTTTTGATGTACCGTATAAGGAAGAGATAGATACCAATCCTTTGATCGATATTACTAGTTGTCAGCATGTTTTTGTATGTTGTTTTAAGGTTGTCATGTGAATTTTGTATGCTTCCTAATTCTACATCTTCTTGCAGAGCTTTTAATAAAAAAATCCTTGATCCTTTTGAAAAAAAAAAGAAAGAAAGTTCAAGCACATCATGACTAATTGTGAAAACCTACACACTCGTATTTATAGTGTCATTGAATGTGTAAAATAAAACACAATTCTTAACCTGCAAATATGAATGTTGAAAAATTGAACTTCATTTTGATCATACTAAGCTTGGTGCTACCAATCTTGGTGGTGGAAGACCTCGTGCAAAGCCTACTTCTACGTCTCAAACTGCTTATCTAGTCATTGGCGGTGTTTCTACATCAACAAATCCATCAATGACACAATCAATAGGTGAGCTCTTACTTGTAATTCTATCAAGTTATGAATATTTAATGGATACCACAAAACTAAACATTGCAAGTAAAGTTAAATCCATTGGAAAATGATATGCATTTGGATCTGCTATTGATGGATCAACAATTTGTTGTTGTGTGAACTCAAGAAGGCCTCAAATTCTGTAAAGGCGAGTTTAATCCTTCGTTCTTTGTCCCATTTTATTTATCAAAATTCAGAGAAAAAATGAAAAAATAAATATTTTGTGTGGCCATGGGAAACAAAAACGAACAAGAATATCAAAATGTAGGCAACTTTAGGGTAATTCCTACTAGGTTGAATGGAGTTAGGGTTTGTTGAGTTTTGACAAATTTCACTCTTAAACCCTTACTGAGACATGCTTCAAGAAAAATGCTTTGTGGGATAATATTTTCAAAGTATTTTTCTTTTGGCACGATGATGGATATCAATAAATATTATTGTCTAGTGTTTCTTCCAGATGTAAAGCTACCCTTACCAAGTGTAGATACAATTGCATAGCTTATCCTAGTAGCAAACACAAATCCAAGTCATTCTTCTAGTTTTGAAACCAACATCATAAGTGGATTTAGCATTAGCACTACAATACCAACAATAGTCTTGTTCGTTGATCCAACACCATCACCAGCAATATAAGTAAGGGTCAATGCATAGGATACATTAGTAGATCGATATTTGCATCGCCATTTTAAAAGACCTCGATAAAGAGAATGTATCCCAAAGCAATATTGTGCACCAAGCATAAGCGATTAGTGATTAAGTATAATGATGTGCAGTCATTAAATGTCAAATAAAGTGGTGGGATGAAAACCATAACAACTTAATGTTATAAGGGAGATCTCATATTATCTGTGTGAGTCATGTGATAACAAACTACATCTACCTTCTATGTTTATGGCTTTAGCACTTAACCAATTCATTTTTCCATTATGGATTGGCATGTCTATATCTAGAGAGGGTTATTAATGTTAAAGTAAACAATAACATTACTTGGATTGTGAATATTAACATGAAATGAAATTTGCATTCCCTAACTAGATAGTAAATATTTTATAAAAATATATAACTCAAACATTTATGTAACCTTGATACCAGATAAGAAAACTAAAAATTTGGTTAACTGTAATAAAGTGTTTTTCAAATAGTGAAGATATCATTTAGGACATCCCAAAAAAATGAATAGAAATATTTTAAAACATAAAATAAGGAAAAAACACCCTACATTATAAGCATGCTTCATAAAGTGGTTTGATATTATTGACATAATAAACTAAAAATAGAATGGCATGTTTTTACTAGATATGTAAGTGTTGGAATTTAAGGTTCAAATTATCATGTGGAAGTCGTTATCAATCTTTTTGGTGGAAGTCGTTATCATAAAGATTAATTAGAAAATGCGAGTGTCTAGTTGAATGACGTAATTCCATGTAGTCGGTGGAACTTTGGAAATAGTGAGCGATAAGAGAGCGTACTTTTGATAAGCCCGTTCACATTGACAACGACAATTCATGGCCTTATGGTTACCTATCACTATGTAATTGAAGAACCCATGTGCATGTCATGACTATTAATTATTTAAATTCAAACCACAAACTTCCATCCATCCACTGTCAACTTCCATTTATAACTATTGTCAATTTCCATTTATAACTACTATGAGTCTCATTTAAGCTCTTTTCAGACTCTTTAAAAATAAAAAGATTGTCGAGTGATCTTGCTTTCTTTCACATTCATTAAAAGGTCTGAAAGAACATTTTTCGAGTGGTATTTTATCTCTTTTTCGGTTTCACGAGACTAAAATTATGAAAAAGGATAATCCTGGAGTTTTTTTTAAGTTCTTTTCAGACTCTCTAAACATGAAAAACCACCGAGTTTTCCTTCTCTGGATTCACTAAACTACACATTGAAGGGTCCATACTCATTTGATTCCCATCTTACATCACTTTCCTATGTCATTTTCGTGTCATTGATGGGGGATACATCAAGGCCCTCCTTCAATGAGTCTTTTCCTGTCGACTTCAACACATCATCCAAGAATTAGACTTAGAAACCAATTAGTACCTTGGGACCTGCATGCCTCAATGGCAGGCCTCCTCGCTTCCGACAGTGGATTTATATCATTGACCTATGATCGGATGATTCCACGAATGTTTGACTTCAACTCATTTATTCACATTCGTTGGAATGTACTAGGGTACCTTGGGAGTCATTGACATCATTGGTGATTTCCCTCGCACTTGTTAATAGTTTACCTCAATGATCGGTAATCAAGTGGTTTCTACCTTGTTTGACATCAAAACATCTATTCACATGACTAGATTCGTACAACATCAATATTAGGACAAAGAACCTGGGTTGAGCATTCAATATGTTAAATTGTTTTTCCCAAGCTACGAAGGAGATCATTTGAGCATACTAATGTATATACTATCACATAGATTCACATTGTATTAGTATGTGGCTATGTTTTATCATCTCGTAGCTCCACTGTGTATTTTTCATAGATCCGCAGTGTATTGGTCGGCGGTTGTGTTTTGATTCATCTCGTATTTCGAGCATAAGTATGCCTGCCTCGGAAATGGAACATTTTTTAATATTGTTTGATGGTTGTTTGCAGCTTCTTCCAAGTTCTCCAACTCCACACCCTTGCATTAAATATTTGTGAAGTGTTTCGGCCATTAGTTTCTCTTCTGACCTCACACTTTATGGGGAATATTGTTACACATGAAATTTGCACACCTAGGTACCTCACCCTAACTGTCGTAAGTGTCATATAAGTGTCTCATACACCTTGACACCATGGAATAATCTATGTCACAATCGCTAATCAATGTGGAGGAGGGATATATTACATGAAGGAAAAAATACCAAGTGTACATGAATTATTATTAATATTCATGAAAAATAAATTAATTAAGTGTGACAATCCACCTCGCATTTGGTTTCCTATTTTTAAGGGAAGGTGTAGGATCTCATGGATGGTGGAAATATTTCCTCCTTATATCCTTGAGAGATATTTCCTCCCTAAAGTCCTTAAGAGATATTTTCTCCCTGAATATATTTCAGAACCCTTTTTAGTGGATCTGATGAGTGATCCTCTCCATGGTGGTTAAGCCTCCAAATCCTATATAATGAGGGTTTTCCATGGAGAAGAGAGGATAGAAGAATTTAGAGATACCAAACTTATGATCTCATGATGATAGTGGAGATTTGAGGTATCAAACTTGTGGTCTTGGGAGAAAGCTTTAGGATATCATACCTATGATTTTGGGAGCTTTGTGTAAGGGCTAGATGAGGAGGACTTGGGGAAGCTGTTGCAACTACATCTACAGTCTGTAAGAATTTCTTTAAGAGTTTCCATTAATATATTGCTTGGCCTATTTCCTTCTAACCTATGTCTCTTTACATATGTTTGTCTTATAGATGGATTTGATTGGACTAATCTTATAGAGTAGAGTAGGAGTTATTTTTCTTTTGTTGTCCATTGCATTGCAGGTATCGAGTGGTGCTGAAGAGTTTTGAAATCAATCTCAAATTGGAGCAACGAGGACAAACATCAGAATAAGGTGCATCATACTTTCTTCCTTCTCCTTCTCTTTCTAATTAGTTAGTTATATTCAAAGGAATGTTAGTGTCCAATGTTAGCATATTTTATGTCTTGGTATAGGGGTCTAGAATCCAAGAGGAGATTCACCTATCCGCGGGGGAATTTTCCTACAACAATTTTACTCCCGTAACTATTGGTGTGTGTCCAGATCACTCTAGACCACCACCATGGTGCATTAGTTAATCATGTATCATATATCTATTGTAAATTATTCACTCTTTGAGTGTGGAATGCGGTTAATGAGAATTCTTCCATTCTTTCTCTCTTGCTTCTTCTTTCTCAATTTCTCTCTGCAAATGCTTGTGATATTTTCTAGCTAGATCTATTCTGTGTAGGTTCAACACATTTACATGGTATCAGAGCCGATAGACTGCTAAGAAAATCTACACCGAATTATTTTTGCAGGTACTGAAGATTGAAGAATGCAAAAAAAAAATGGATTATTTGTCAACAATACTTCTCATGCCTCATAACTATTTGGAATGGAAGCCAAAAATTATGCTTCAACTCAGATGCAGAGGCTTGTACTAAATAACTATGGCAATGGAAGTAGAGTCTGATTCCGCCAATGAGAAAAATGACTTTCTCAATAGACAAGATATGGCCATAGGATTTATCTGCATGTTTGTTTCTCCCAAAATTTTCCATCAAGTATATGATGAATCACAAGCCTCAACTCCAAATGAATTATAGACAAGATATGGCCATAGGATTTATCTGCATGTTTGTTTCTCCCAAAATTTTCCATCAAGTATATGATGAATCACAAGCCTCAACTCCAAATGAATTATGGACCAGATGGAAGGTTCTATTCGGGAATAAAGAATATTTTGAAGATTTTATGTAGGAGGTTGAACAGATAGAGCCAAAAGAAAAGCCATCAGTAGATCAAGCATTTTATTCTGAAGAGGCTTCTACAAAAGTATTTGCACAAATTTCTATTACATTAATTGAAGATGATGTCTACTCCATTTTATATTTTTTTTCTAAATTTCATGTGGAATATATATGGCATGCATCTCAGGGGTCACATGCAGACACTTTTCCATGCCCAATGCATGCATCTCAGGAGACAAAAAGGGAGTCGCGCACATCAGATTCAATTCTGATATTTTATGAGCACTATTTGCATAAACAAATTGTATATTTGAATTCCTCTCGGAAAAATATCCAATTTCAAAAAAAAATCATCCGAAACAGAGTCCAAGAAGTGAAGTTATGATCATTTTAAAATCAACAAAATTTCAGTGTTTTTCCGGAAACGGACGCACGATTTTCAAAGTTTCATCCAAACTTTATTTGGATATTCTTCATTACAAGAAGAGAATTTGGATATGTGTGGACATCTCAATGGTGCATCTACTTCATCAGATCTATGCAGACATCTACATCTTTAGCAAAATCTTCAACGAGCCCAATCTTGCATAGTTGTGAGGTCTTCTTGGAGTGAAGGACAGGATTACTTAGCAACTACTTTTTGTTCCTTCTCATTTTTTTTATGCATTGTAATTTGACGGGGGCGGGTGGGAGGAGTTCCCATGAGGTTTTCCCTCTTTCCTCGTTTATTTCAGTGTCTCTTTTGTATTTGGGTGCCTAACATGGCCTCGTTGTCGAAACCCATTCTTTATTTTCACCATGGTGATGTTTAAGGGGGGGTGTTGGAGTACTTCACACACACCTAGGATTTTTTTTTCCTAAGGTTTTACCTATGTTTATTATTCATTATTCCATCTCCTAAAGTTTAGGGAGAATATTCCTATAGGAGAATATTATCTTATGTTTTCACTTCAGTTTGATTAGTTGAGTGGAGTCTAAATGCTACATTGAGATTATCACCATGCAACATTGGGATCATCACCAGCTAATGCACATTGTCCTTGAGATCATCACTTTACTAGTGCATTACTCATGATTCAATGATCTCCTCCTCACTTCACTCTATTTCAGTCAGTTAATTGAAGACTGATAGACTAGTTAACTTAGATTAGGTGGCAGTTCACTCCCGTAACTACCTGAGAGACTAGACTAGGTGGAAATTTACTCTCATAATTGTTCGTGTGTCCAGATCACTCTAGACCACCACTATGGCGCAATAGTTACTCATGTATTATATATCTATTCTTTGTTTCATATTTCCAAGTGGTTCCCTTCAGGAGCTTGGGAAGGATGGCATTTATCAAGCCTTCCCCCTCATCTCCAAATCTTATTTCCTAAGTTGTGTCAAAGAATTAGTTGTGCCCTGTGTCACTAGAGGGGTAAAGATAGACGTGGATGGGGGGATGGGCAGTACTCAGTAAAAGCAGGTTATTCCACCCTTTTGGTGTAGGTCAACATTCCCCCTCAGTCAACTATATAGAAAAAGATTTGTAATATAGATAATCTCCCCAAGATTAACATTTTTTCTTGGATGTTGGCCCATAATAAGATCCTAACGGGGGAAAAAATGAAAAAAAGAGAGTTCAATGGTCCATATTGGTGTGTTCTTTTTCATTAGTCAGAGGAAACCAGTCATCACCTATTTTTGGATTTCCCTTTCACCAAATAGGTATGGTCACTCTTGCTTCACCCTCAATATAATTGTATCATATGGCCAAATAAGATCTACAAACTATTAAACAAATTGAAAACAAACTACAGTGAATCCCTGGAGCACAAACAAGCCTTGAGAGCAATCTTCTTAGTTGTTCCTAAATTTGTTACATGGAAAATATGGTTGGCATGAAATCATGCACTCTTCTCTAATGAGCCCTCTATCTCGGTTGTTGTAGAATCAAAGAGCTTTGGATTAATGGTGGAACATTTTACTATTAAAAATCATAATTGGTCAGAACAACAAGGATTGAGTACAAAAGAAGCGAGGTGGTTTAATCGGCTACCTTTCAATAAGTCAACATTGCAGGGGCGCATTCCTAGAATTCATGTTTCTAAATCCCCCAGTCACACTAGACATCATCATATCTCAATATAGGAATTTTAAGAGTGACGAAGCAAACAACAGTCGCATGTATTGATATTTCATAGAACCTTTAAATCCAACATCGGGGAGGCAAGAGTGGGTGGGGTTATATTCTCCCCAAGAATAATTATTCAACTTTTTTTCTCTTGGAACATTGGACAAGCTACTAACAATCAAGCGAAGGCCTATGCCTTGCTTCAAGGTTTGAAATTGGTCGGTCAATAGGGGGCTTCCTCGCTTACAATCATTGGATATTCCAGAACAATCATCAACCAATTGCTAAAGAAGAACTTGCCTAAAGATATGAAGCTCACATTAGTCTTCTGAATAATCTATTATGAGCTGGACTTTTTGCACACTTATCATGCACATCACGTTCTGTGTCATAATAATGCTCTAGTTGATAAGCAAGCGAACTTTGCCTTAAGGGACCCCACATAATATATAAGGTTCAATGAGATATTATTGTATGAATCAATCCCATGACCAAATTCAAACATATATCAAACATTTTTAAAAAAGGAAACATGGTTACTCACTTCATGAGCGCCCATCAAAACTTCGGATTAATTGAATATGATATATTTTTCATTGTTGCAACGTCTTGTGTAATCATGACAACGAATGTTGAAGATATACCACGTAGGGGCCCTTGGTTCTCCCAAGTGAGTGATAAGTTCCATTCGTCCCCCTTCTACCATCAACTTTGTAGAATTCAGAGCATCTTGGCATATCACGCATGTGTTTGGATAATCTCTGAGATGAATCCATCATTCCCCTAGGTCATATCAGCATATGGATTTATAGTTGTGGTACCTCTGCAAAGGGGATAATGCATCATTACGAACCACATTGTACTCACACATTCAATTTTGGAAAGGTTTGGTCCCATTCACAGTTGAATTATTAGCTGGGGGAGTATATCAAATGCTTTGGATTTGATGGCACTAAATCCTCCCTTGACGTGGATGATATTACAAGCATGTTAGGAGTGTATTTTATATGCACCACCCTGGGAATTTCCTTTGCAAAGCATTGAGAACCAAGGAAATGTGAAATCGGTGATGAAAGTCAACGTCTAGGATCTACACAATATTCAGGTGGTATTGAAGCTCCAAGATATGGCAAGGCGACATCCAGGAACGACAAGGTGGAGAAGGGAGTTAACAATAGAAGAACATGATGAATTAGTCTAGTATGTCCAGAAATTACAGATACAAGTGCATGGTATATCAACTCAGTTGCTCACCATCATGAAAATTTTGGCTGAACAAAGATAGGGGAAACACCATATTTAGGTTGAATGTGCTACACCCCATTTAGAAGTTGATGAATTGAGGAGTTTATCCAACCCCCAGAGTTTGTTAATCCCAACCTCAGATAATTCAGAAGTGAACAAATCACCTAGTCCCCAGCAATGCATTCCTAACTTGAACTAGCCTCCAGCTCAGACTGCAGAAGACCCAAGCAGGGATGCTACCCCAAGTTAATATTTCTTTAGATTTTCGTCTTTTTTTTTATGATACTAGGTATATTTTATAGGCTTTATGTTGGAAGTAGTTTTTTTGTGGTGTATAAGGAAGAGATAGTTACAAATCCTCTTATCGATATTACTAGTTGTCAGCCTATTTTTGTCTATTGTTTTAAGATTGTCATGTGAATTTTGTATGCTTCCTATTTCTGCATCTTCTTGCAGAGCTTTTAATAAAAATTTCCCTGGTCCTTTTGAAAAAAAAAGAAAAAGAAAGAAATTTGAAGAACATCATGACTAATTGTGAAAACCTAAACACTCATATTTAAAGCATCATTGAATGTGTAAAATAAAGAGCAATCCTTAACTTGCAAATATGAATGTTGCAAAATATAACTTCATTTTGATTAAACTAAGCTTTGTGCCACTAATCCTGGTGGTGGAAGATGTTAAGCCCTAAATAGTGGCTCATTACCCCTTAATTGGGGCATATTACATTAGTAATGTTATTTTATTTATGTCGGCTTTATTCCATTAGTTGTAATTATACCTCCTAGTCTCCTATATATACCAAGCAGACATTTTCATTTGGAATCATCTTGTAATTGTATATTTATGTGGGCATAAGGAGGTTTTTCCCTCGAAGAGGCTTATTATCTGAATTTCTCTTTTTTTTTCAAGGCGTTGAGTACTTATTCTGAGGTTTTTCTATGCTATATTGATATTTGGTTCTTAACATATGGTATCAGAGCTCAAGGTCTTGGGGTTTCACTGCTACATCTGAGACGCCTTGAATTTCACTATAACTTTTTTTCTACAACGTTTCAGAAGGAGCAACTTGGAGGATATTTAGTATATAGAGCAAGGTACGTTGGGTTACAATTTCATCTCCTGAGGCCTTATAATTTTGGAGATACAACCTATGCAATATAGGGTTCTGGAATCATCCTAAATCTAGTCATTGCAGAATTTTCGCTATAACATTTTTTCTGTAAAGTTTCAGACCCTGAATTTTGGAGGCTATTTACAAAAATTAGTAAGGTATATGTGGTAAATATTTCAGCTTTTGGGTCATCTTACATTTTCATATACACCCTATGGAAGATAGGGTATCTGACTAGTCCTATTGACTAGTCTCAAGAAGGTGTTCCAAGTAAAACAATCATAACTTCCTCCTAGAGTATCCAAATTGAGTGAGACTAGTTGCATTGGATAGTGGAAAGTCTGTAGTATTTATGGTATGAGTTTCAAAATTTTATATCAATCATTTTGTGTGGGGAACACTATACAAGTGAGATGTCCTGGAAAGGCCAAAAATCAACAAGTTGTGGGGAAGTTACCGTAAATTCCATTTGGCACATCCAATTTTGATCAGACCTGTGGCATTGTAGAGAAGAAATATCAAAGAACTACAAAAAAGAAAGTTTCATACCCAGAAGGGCCAAAACTTTGGAGATACAACAGAAGAAAGATTGTCTAGCAGAACCACCTCAAAATCAAGGTTCAAAAGTGATACCTGGACAACATGCCACCCAAAAAGGGAACTTATACACCAAATAAGCCTTCAGACAAACCTACATGGACTCTTGATGAAGGTGAAGAAATGCGTAGGGACATAAATGATTTACAAAATAAGATAGTAACAAAAGATGAACTACAAGAGATGATGGATTCACCGAAAGCTAAGTTTGAGGCAATAAATACTAAGATGGATGGTTTAAAAGGGGAGATCATGGAAGGATTGAAAAACTTCCTAATAAAGAGGACACCTGAAAGTGAAAATGTATCCCATGAAATTCATGATGAGGACACAAGGAAGGTG
>ML788210.1:0-10792 GCA_009831015.1 Picea engelmannii | reverse complement strand
TTTGGGTACTCAATTGGCTCATAGCTCATCCTATCATCCTCAATCTGATGGATAAACCAAGATAGTGAACAAATGTCTGGAAGGCTACCTTCGTTGCTTTGTCTCTGATAAACAAACACAATGGTTCAAATGGTTACCCTTGGTAGAATGGTGGTATAACACTTCCTTTCGTACTACAACAAAAATGACACCATTTATAGCAGTCTATGGATACCACCCTCCTTCCATCACTTCTTCTCTAAAAGAAAAATCTAAGGTCCAAGCAGTGGAAGATCACATCGAGCATCAACAACAAGTTCTCCAAATATTAAAGGACACCCTGACCATGGCACAAAATCGCATGAAACAACAAGAAGATCAACATCATAGTGAAAGAAGTTTTGAAGTAGGGGATTGGGTGTTTTTAAGACTACAACCATACAAACAGATGTCCCTCAAGCAAGCCAATAAGGATAATAAATTATCACCAAAGTACTATAGACCTTATACGGTGTTGCAAAAGATTGGTTCTATGGCATACAAATTGGAGTTGCCTGCATCTTCACGAGTACACCCAGTTTTCCATGTTTCATGCTTAAAGAAGGTTATAGGTAACAAGATCCCAGTTCAAACTATATTTCCAGAACTTGAAGAGGAGGGGAAAATCATATTGGAGCCAGAAGCCATCATTGACACAAGAATTCGCCAGCTGAGGAATAGATCTATTTCAGAGTATCTCATTAAATGGAGGAAACTATCGGTTGAAGATTCCACTTGGGAAGATGAGTCTTTTATACAGAAGCATCCAAATTTACTCAAGCATTGCGAAAAACACTTGTCTCAAGGGGAGGGGCATGTTAAGCCCTAAATAGTGGCTCATTACCACTCAATTGGGGCATATTACATTAGTAATGTTATTTTATTTATGTCGGCTTTATTCCATTAGTTGTAATTATACCTCCTAGTCTCTTATATATAACAAGGAGACATTTTCATTTGGAATCATCTTGTAATTGTACATTTATGTGGGCATAAGGAGGTTGCCCCCTCGAAGAGGCTTATTATCTGAATTTCTCTCTTTTTCAAGGCATTGCGTACTTATTTTGAGGTTTTTCTATGCTATATTGATATTTGGTTCTTAACAGAAGACTTGGTGCAAAGCCTACTTTTGCATCTCAAATTGCTTCTTTAGTCATTGGTGGTGTTGCTACATCAACAACTCCATCAATGACATAATCAATAGGTGAGCTCTTACTTGTAATTATTTCAAGTTATGAATATTTAATGGATACTACAAAACTAAACATTGCAAGTAAAGATAAACCCATTGGAAAATAATATGCATTTGGATCTGTTATCGATGGATCAACAATTTGTTTGTGTATGAACTCAAGAAGGCCTCTAATTATGTCAAGGTGAGTTTGATCCTTCGTGCTTTGTCCAATTTTATTTATCAAAATTCAGAGCAAAAACGAAAAATAAATATTTTGTGTGGCCATGGGAAACAAAAACCAACAAGAATATCAAAATGTAAGCAACTTTAGGGTAATTCCTACTGGGTTGAATGGAGTTAGGGCTTGTTGAATTTTGACAAATTTCACTCTTAAACCCTAACTGAGACATGCTTCAAGAAAAATGCTTTATGGGATAATAGTTTCAAAGTATTTTTCTTTTGGCACGATGATGGATATCAATAAATATTATTTTCTAGTGTTTCTTCCGGATGTAAAGCTATCCTTACCAAGTGTAGATATAAGTGGTAGAGACAATTGCATAGCTTATCCCAGTAGCAAACACAAATCCAAGTCATTCTTTTGGTTATGAAACCAACATCATAAGTGGATTTAACATTAACACTACAATACCAACAATACTCTTGTTCGTTGATCCAACACCATCACCATCAATAGAAGTAGGGGCCAATGCATAGGCTACCTTACTAGATCGAGATTTGCATCACCATTTTAAAAGACCTCAATGAGGAGGACATATCCCAAAGCGATATTGTGAACCATGCATAAACGATTGGTGATTAAGTATAATGATGTGCAATCATTAAGTGTCAAATCAAGTAGTCATTAAGTGTCAAATAAAGTGGTGGACTGAAAACCATAACAAGTTAACATTATAAGGGAGATCTCATATTATCTTATAAAGTAAGTCATGTGATAAAAAACTACATCTACCTTCTATGTTCATGCCTTTAGCACTTAACCAATTCATTTTTGCATTATGGATTGGCATGTCTATATCTAGAGAGGGCTATTAATGTTAAAGTAAACAATAACATTACTTGGCTTGTGAATATTAGCATGAAATGAAATTTGCATTCCCTAACTAGATAGTAAAGATTTTATAAAAAAAATATAACTCCAACATTTATATAACCTTGATACCAGATAAGAAGACTAAAAATTTGGTTAACTGCAATAAAGTGTTTTTCAAATAGTGAAGATAAAAGTTAGGACATCCCAAAAAAGAAAAGAAATATTTTAAAACATAGAATAAGAAAAATACACCCTACATTATAAGCATGCTTCATAAAGTGGTTTGATATTATTGACATAATAAACTAAAAATAGAATGGCATGTTTTTACTAGATATGTAAGTCTTGGAATTTAAGGGTCAAATTATCATGTGGAAGTCGTTATCATAAAGATTAATTAGAAAATGCGAGTGTCTAGTTGAATGACGTAATTCCATGTAGTCGCTGGAACTTTGGAAATAGTGGGCGATAAGAGCGCGTACTTTTGATAAGCCCGTTCACATTGACAACGACAACTCATGGCCTTATGGTTACCTATCACTATGTAATTGAAGAACCCATGTGCCTCCTTTATACCCATGTGATGATGATTATTAATTATTTAAATTTGTGTCTCCTTTATATCCATGTGATGATGTTTATTAACTAGCATACCATGAAAAAGGGAAATGAAATACCGAAGTGAATTGAGGAGGTGGGTGATTATGCCATTAAAGAGGGTGGGGTTTCGGATCTGGATTGAGTTAGAGGGTGTTGGTGGAAAAATATACATGGTTTTTCATGTGTTTTAGGCCCCACATGGCCAAGAGCACACTGAAGCTCCCTATATATCTATGAGCATCTAGACACTCCTCAATAGGAAGGGAGCTTTTGCATGCTTGCAGTTACGAAATTTTGATCTAGGAATGAAAAATGTTCAATTTTTAGGGAAAGAAATCACATCAAGAAAAATCTTTAAAACAAAACACAAAACATAAAAACAAAATAAAATCAACATATGACCCTTGGCAAGGGAAAGAGAATGAATTTCCATTTCAAAAACGAACTATTATGCATGCATTCTAGAGCCACACATATAAAATTCCAGTTGGCGGTCAAACTTCAAATTCATTCAACAGAGCATTCGACAAAGATGAAAAGTCACTTAAGTAAAATTGAAAAATGATTCCTTAAAAGCACAACTATAGAAAATACAAAATTAAAAGAAAAGTTGTCTTTCAAAATAATTGATGAGAGAACCCAACATTATATGCTAGAAGAAAAAATACTCTCCTTATTCAATTGAAAATAAAACATTGAAGGCAGTTAAAATAATCTACTTACAAGTTTCTCTTATATTGCAAACCTAGTCCTTATGTTAGGCCATTCATCAAGGTCCAATTCTCCTCAAAGGCGGCTATTTGGCCCAATCAAAATTGTAATTTCTCTATTTGAATATAAAAACAATCCTTAAACTAAAAAGAAAAAGCAAAACTAGTGATCACAAAAAAAAATCTCGGTAAAAAAACATAAATAATGCATAGCCCAGCGTAAACCCATCCATCTATCCTCCACCTCGATGTTGCCAAGAAGGAGGATGCATGTCTTATGCTCCAATATTTGTTAGGTCGGCCATTTGTGGGAACTTGTGAAGAGAAGATATGCATGAGTTTAAAAACCTCCAGTCGATGTATCATCCCTAATACACCAAGACTGTATAAGGCAACACACTCCTCTCAGTGCACAATTAATAATTAAATAAACAACTACTCGTCGTTATCACACCTAAACCTTATTTTCTTCAACACATAGAGTCTTGGTGTTCCTTAAGCATTTAAGAAAATAATTTGTATTGTTCCATATACCGAATTAACTATGGCCCTAAAATGTGTGAAAATCCTAGGTTTTATATTTGTTGTAAATTGAAATATATAGAAAAATTCTAGGTTTAATGTATGTCTTAACAATATTTTCCCTAACTTGAACAACAACATAAAAAATTAGCGATATTGTTGCAATTCTGACTCTAATTAATTAATCATCTAAGACCACATATGAATACATATGTTGAAAGCATGCTTTTAGAATTATTATCTCTAACACAGAGTTTAAAAAGAGTTTAGATACTTACAACAATGATAACCTATCACACCAAATACAAGATTTTCTCAATAACTTTGTAGCTCTTCAATTTCAATACCACCTATAACACCGAATACAAGATTTTCTCAAAAACTACGAAGCTCTTCAATTTCAATACCAAACATAAAAAGAAAGGTAAAAGTTCTCAAAAGTTTCCAAAACTTTACACATTCTGACCAAAATCCCACCTTAATTAATTCGCCCATAAAACAACCACATATGTTGCTCGGTGGCGTACTGTGGCTGCGACTGTAATTAGTAAATGTTTTTTGCAAGACCTGCTTTGATTTTATTCATATGATAGGCATATCTTCTTCATTCAATCAGTGGGATAACTGCCCTCGTACACCCCCACTGCCCAACCGTAGTTAAAACAGCCAGAGGCATCTAACTTCATTGACGACCTCAAATGTTCAACACCTCCCAACTATTCTATTTCATCGCACCAATGACCATCTAGTAGTCAAATCTTTGATAGCTATGCACTACCTATCGAGAAAGATTTTGGGCTCTATGAATTATTTTTTATCAAATCAAACCAAGTTGTAGTATAAGCTAACGACCATCAAACTCTACCCATCCAAGTTTCATTATCCAGAAAGCCATCTCCATGAGAAATGAGCAACCCATGTTGGCGGAAGCGGTTTGAAGTTGGTGGAAGAGAATGCATGTGTTAAGTTCTTATACGGTTTGGATAGACAAAGAAGGCCCGAGCATAACCTCCCCTTAAATAACACCTTCGGTGTAATTATTTAAGTTCAAACCGCCAACTTTCATACAACCAACTTCCTTAAACTGTATTGTTATAGGTGTAGTTTAAATATTCTACTTTTTTTACTTTTGTCAGCTACTATCATTGAAATCCGGTAAGTCAATTACTGGAAAAATCACATTTTTACATTGTTTAAATGACATTTTTTAGTGCATAAATAGATTCAACACCCTAAAAAACATCCAGGACACCCAAAACATGTGGTCTCAACCATTGAAATTTGCAATTCCATCCATCCTTCTAAATTTCTTGTTTGATTTTCAACAAAACACATCGAAAAAAGATAGTCGAAAAAAGGTAAAAACATAGAACGTTTAGACTACATATANAACCATTGAAATTTGCAATTCCATCCATCCTTCTAAATTTCTTGTTTGATTTTCAACAAAACACATCGAAAAAAGATAGTCGAAAAAAGGTAAAAACATAGAACGTTTAGACTACATATATCCTTATATGACTTTCTATACTTATTAATGCCTATGCACTTGCACTTGTTAAATTTCTTACTTGTTAAAGTCTATGCACTTGTTACCTAATGCAAGGAATTTTAAAATATGGTTAAATTTTAATGCTTAATGTTCATTGTCATTTTCACTTTTTTATTAGATGAAAATTTTAATGCTAAATTTTTTTATTTAAAGAAAAATTTATAATAAATGTTTTTTAAGTTAATTCATCCATGTAGATTAGAGCATTTTATTTAATGAAGATTTGAATTAAGCATTTGTTGGTATGGAACTACTTAAATATCCAATATCATTGACAATAATGAATGGAGAAAACATTTTCAGCTATTAATATTTTCGCTTACTAAAATCAATACCTTATTTATAATGGAGAAGAATATCATTGACAATAATGAATGGAGAAAACATTTTTAGCTATTAATATTTTCACTTACTAAAATCAATACCTTATTTATAACCGAGAAGTCTATTCGTATGAAAAAACATCTCTTTTTGGTTGGTAATTTGATGGAATATGATGATGAAAAATCACAATAATGATAAATTGCAATTTATTCTAACAATCCATAAAAATTATGTAGAATTTGTACGCAAAATCCACCATAAAATAAGTTATGTTTGCTACATGAATAACCTATTCCATTTATAATTAGTATCGGAGTAGATCCATCTTAAGCATGGATTTATCAAGCATCGAGATGGATCAAATTTCTTAAGGTGCGAATATTTTTATCATTTAATTCCATGTCATGTATTAATTCCTTCATATTAAATGATTAAAAAAAACATTACACCTTAAGAAATTTAATCGTGCTTGATAGATGTGGATTTAAGATGGATCTACACTAATTTATTTTTGTAGATGTAGTCATGTAAATATGTACATACGTAGTTATTTAGTTTTTGTTTTTATTTTTGTGTTGTCAAGTAATCTAATGTAACGTTACGTGACAACATCTCCCCCATTATTACTAGGTTATAGAGCATTTTGCTACTCTTGGTGCAATGATTGTATTAGTAAGTAGGTACCTACAAGATTATGAATTCATGTACCACCCATTTATAATAAATGAGAAATTTTGAAATACATCACTTAATTATATCGTGGTAATCACTTATCCCTTTGGTAGCTTAACTACCCACCAAAGGAAATTTGTTTGTTGTTTTTTTTTTATTCTATTGCAGATTTTTGAGGTTTATATTAGGAGGAAGACATCCTAGGGACACCCCCCTGAGGTTGGCATGCACCAACCCAAACGAAGAGGGGACTTGTTAGTGACACTTAGGGCCTTTTATCCTAGAATTAGCCTCTTTTACTCGTTGATTTTTACTTTATTTCAGATATGATTTAGGGGTCAAAAAGTGTGCTAACAAATTCACATCGTTTTCAGGGACACGCCAATCCTCGAATTGCAACAACATTGGTGAGTTTTTGTTTTTATTTTATTTAGACTCACCTGGTAATTCCATAGGAAATAGGGTCGATTCCATCAAGGAACGAACAAAGATCATATGAATTCGATCCAACACATCTACTTCAGAACACATGGGTGGATCACCACTTAACAAAATCAATTTAAGAAAGATCACGATTAATCTTGGAGGATGAATACATATGGTGGATGTTGGATATTCGAGATTTTTTTCTCATAAAAAGGTGGGAATATGAAATTATTCATGAGTTTCATGTCAGATTTACCAGGGTGTATCATAAAATTCCCACCAAATATCGACCACGAAACATTGTGGTGAATTGTTCTCTTTCTTTTGATTGCGAATTTTGTAATATTTTTTTAAATCAGAGACCAACAAATTTAGGGAAAGCTTTCTTGGTCACTGAAAGAGTTGAGGAATACCTTACGCTTGCCCCAGGATTGCAATATTTTTTTGTTATTATAGAAGAAAACTTTGATGGAAACGATGCATGTTTTATACTTGCAATTGCTTGAGGATTTCAAGAAAGACTAGATGCTATAGAAGATAAACTTGCATGTTATCAAGTTCCTAGAGGTGAGTAGGTTGATGATGACTCATTCTTGGATGATCAGGAATTGGTAGCATCAAAACTTGAGTCATATGTAGAATTCCATGAAGATGAGAATGGAGATTCAAGTTTTCAAGTGTGTTCATTGGTTTCTTCCATTAATGATGATGAATTATGCCGGGAAGAAACAAAAGTCAATTATCAACAAGAGACTTCATCCTTTCCTATACCAATAGTCATTCAAGAATGATTTTATCAACTACCATTGCAATATGGGGAGAAACTTTTGATGCAACCAGAAGATGATATTCCTTACAATTTTCCTATATTGATCCCACATTTAGATTTTGTTCTTCAAGAGGATCCTTCAACTAATCTTGGATATCAAGACTCGTCATGATTCAATTGAGTTGAGAACGATGGAGGTATTTCAGTAGGTAGATTCTAAGAGTTTTATCTCTTATGCTTTCATGTTTATTATTGTTGAGGTACCAAGTTCCAAGTTCCAACCAACAACCTTCAACTATTCCTTCACTAGCAAGTGCATCAAGGCATATTTCCCACTTATGAGATTTCATGGTTGGTCGTACTGGAAGGTTGACTATATTAATCTTTCCCATCTAATGGATCACCTAGTTGCATGGTTACATTAGTCCTTTGAGTATGTTGATTGATCATGGCAGTTGTAAGGTGAAATTTTGGGTTTTGGGGGTAGTATTCTTTGTTCAAATTTACTGACTAGGGGTAATTTTATTTCCTTTCCGCAATGTCATTTTCAGATTTCAGTATTGCTAATTTTTATATTTAGGACAAAAATTTAACCATTTTGTTTTGCAGATTTTTCCTTTCACAGCCATCCATTTTCAATCCTAGGGTAAGATTCGTTGATTTTTTCCTTGTTATATCAACATGTGGTCATGTCTTGTGAGGTAGTGTTGTGTCTTGTATTTTAGTGAGCGAATGATGCATTCATTCAAGGTGAAAGAATCCTCCTTCAAAACAAAACTTCTATTTGGTAGGTCATAAAAGACAAACCATGCAATGGAATGTGAAATTATATATTGTAAAGTATTGGTATTTTTTTATTCAGCAAGGAGGCCCTAAATCTCCATAATTTTGTAATTAAAATATGAGTAGAAATCAAAATAAAGAACCATAAATATTGTGATTTATGGTGATTTGTTGATTTCCCTTTGATTGTGATTTTCTCTTGAAATTACTGTGGAAATCATGTGAACAAGAACGACAATATAAATTAATAACAATGGTTGGATACTTGAGGATGCATTCACCTCGATATTCCATCTGCCTAGCCTTAGCCCAATTTGAGTGATGAGAAATCCTAATTTGGCTAATGATTTAGTCGATGGAAGAAAAATCTTAATCTTTCCTTGCCCCTGTGATTTGTAATTCTTGTGAAGATAATGGCTTGTGAAAGTATTGTTATTGGATGGGCAACCAATGCCTTGAGCAATTTTTTGAGCTGCCTCTGGAACTTAGTTTTTAAAAAGATGTAAATGACCATTTTTTTTTCCTTGGGTTGTCACCGAAATGAAAAAATAAATTGAAATATGGAAAATAAAATATGGGAATTTAACAAGGCAGTATAACTTGTACCATCACATATAAAGAAATAAGCTATACCAACGAACCAAAGAAAGAAAAAACTATAGAATAAAAAAGGAGAAACTGATTGATTGGATTACGCATAGGAGAAGATCACAGGTCACTAATTGAGTGTTCTATCCAAAATATAAGAGACTGGTGCAACCCCAACACTTGGTAAGTGCTTTTGTATATATTCCTCATCTAGGTCTATGTGTTTCAGTGATTTCTAAGTGCCTCTCTATATATTTCTCATAAGGGTCTATGTGTTTCAATGATTAAGCACCTCTTTTTATGTATTTTGCATTCATGTCCATGTGTTTCAATGATTGATAAGGACTCATTTATGTATTTTTCATCCAGGTTTTTTTTATCTAATTTCATGTGTTTCAATGTTTTTTTTTCAATTTAAAATGAATGATTGACTCCATACCCTAAATCAATTTATATTCAATAATTTGTGCTTTAAATCTCTTAGAGATTTTTTTTTTTTGAAATTCCTCTCAAAGAACATGAGATAACCAAGTGAAACATAACAACCAACAATTTTTACGAAAGCATAACCTGTAAACTTATTACGGTCGTTATGCTTCCGTAAACAAAGAAAAGATACAAGTAAACTTATAACATGTGATCTTAATTTATTAATTTATTGTTGTAAATTGAAATGTAATTATTTTTAAAACTTTTCATCTTTTTAAAACTTTATATCAATTAATATGCTTAATTATCCGAACTATTTACACTTGAATAAGTCTCGAATCTAGGTTTATTCCTTCAATTGTAACACGTGGCACTCTTACGAAGAAAAAAATGTTTCTCTCCGGTATAAATGAAAAGTGACATCTTACATCAAACTTTTGTGTAAACTCGTCCTAGCAAAGCAACCTCGTGGTAGTTGCTCGAAACCTCTGACTCCGACTCCCAACGTCTCTTCTCATTGCTGACGTTGCATCGGTGGCTCTCTTATCCCCTCCATTTCCATATTTTATGTCTCCTCACAAGCCTCTCCGTTACGTTACTTCTCATTTCCACCCTATCATTATCTCCATATATATTCATTCTTTCTTCCAATATTTTAATTTTAGCTTATCATTTTCTAATCTTTATAATTTTTGTAATCTTATAACTTGGATAATGCCATCGCCTCTTACTAGAATCCCCACATATATATATATATATATATATATATATATATATATATATATAAACTTATAAGAAAATCATATTTTTACTTCAAATATATTTAATATATAAATAAACATCATATATATTTTAGGTTTGTGTTCAAATATGGGATGTGAAGGACCTTGCTGCATAACTTTGATGACGTAAGGGGTTGGTTCGTTACATTGAATCACAACTATTTTTTGGCACTTCTCAATCTATGGAGTGGAAAATGATGATGTATATAATAGGCTCTTTCTCTCCATCTTCCTAGATCCTTGTTCATGTAAGGATCTCACATTTTTCCATTGCATTGTGTTTGTATCTAGATAAGCATCAAGAAAAAATAGTTATATAGGCATTAGTCTTATATGGATTTAGATTAAAGTAACATTCTCATTTTTATCTCTTGACTTGTAATGAATAT
>ML788209.1:242563-263808 GCA_009831015.1 Picea engelmannii | reverse complement strand
AGAGGAAAATCAATTACTTATGTCCACATTAGGCATATCAATAGATTGACTTCCTCCATGGAATATATTAAGGATTTATAAAAAACTCAATGTTAATGAAGTCCATGTAATAGAATATTTCCAAATTTAATGAAATATGTGTTCAAAGACAACATGCACATAGAGAAAACTCCAAATTGTTTATAAGTGACATCAATAATAACACGTAGTTAAATTTGAATCGAACTCGATGACTTTTAAAAACAAATAATGAATTTAGTTTGATGTTTCTATTTTTGGAAATCATGCAGGGACTAGTTGCTTTGTAGCTATTTCTTTGTTTTCAAATAGTTAATCCTTTTTCATACTTATTACTATGAGTTAGAGGTTGGTGCAATTTAATTTTTGGGTTCTCTTTAATAAGAAGGGTATTGACATTTGGAGACATTGTGTGTTAGGAATGGGTGTATAAGAATATGAATTAATGTAATTGGAAGTGACATGCCATATTTGGTAAGTGAATTAATTGTGTGAGTTTATTTTTAAACGGTTTATTGTTTTTTCTGCTTATTACTATGAGTTAGAGGTTGGTGCAATTTAACTTCTCTTTCGTAATATGTTAATTGTAATAAAAATTTAGAAAAATTACAATATGTTGATTAGAAGAAATTACTAAAAATGCATGTACATTTTAATTTTAATAGAAATTGTATGATGTAAAAAATGAAACACAAAGTTGAATTAGTTTTTGAAATATATAATTTTTATTTATGGAAAAGTTTTTAGATCAAAAAAATTTGTGTTCTTATAATAATGCTCTATTACTTTTCCTCTAAAATATAATGCATATGTTTCTGTTAAGATGCTAGTATAGTACTTAAATGACATAATTGCTTGAGACAAATTTACATGGTTGTGAATAACAATAAGTTCTTTTGCTCCATTATTTTTTCATATTAATTTATTTTAATGAATAATGTTATTGAACCCTTGAAACTACATGAACCATTGAAAATACATGTTCAGGTGATAAGATGAGGTTTGAGGGTCTTATCATAACCAATTATTTTATTTAGTGTGTATTTCTCAACATATACTTAAATGCACCATATTATTTGTTTTCGAGAAGATGAGGTAATAAAATTTTACACTTGAAAAAAAAAACCTATGGGCATTCACATGAAGTTGATGGAAAAAAAAAGTGGAAATAGCGTGAGCTTGACCACACCTGAGTAAGAATGCACATGTGTTCTTGACGTGATAGGTTTAGAAAACCTCGAACTGCCACCCAAGATGCAACATTGAATCCTTATCAAGAACATGCATGAATTCTTAAGAATATGTACACATTCCTAAGAACACACTTGTTATATAGGAATGCATGTGTGTTCTTGATGGGCTCAATTAAAAGGATCCGAAACTCTTTTTTTTCCATTCCAATAACTGCATCGTTCGTTTGAGAGGTCATTGAGCAAATTGACACCTTGGGATTTGTTGACGAAGTGTCCACATGATTCATACACTGTCTTTGAGGTATTCTGAGTGTTTATTCACACGCAATTTCATGCTTTTTAAAAATTTACTAAACTATTTGATTTCATTTTTTTTATAATTTTCTAAGTTAATTTAAAAATGAACCTAATTTATACAAATTCTATTATTAAATTTGAACAAAATAATTAACAAGAACCTGGAGAAAGCCAAACCCAACACAACCATAGGAAGGAACACCAAACCCACAACAAAAAAATGTATACACACAAATTGATGTAGAGTTGAGATGTCCTAGATTTATTTTCAAATACTTACGAAGTACTAGAGATCCCACCCAATTATAACTAGATACTTCATTGGACACCACTGCATCGTCCATTGTAAGTGCCCAAGGAAAATTAACAAATATTATTTATTGCAGGGCTAGGATGTTTGTATATTACATGCATGACATAGGAAAAAACCAAGTGAGAGACGTGAACATTATAAAACCATAATTGATGTCACTATTCATTGATCCTAGAACCAAACTACAACCACCAGTCATAAAGAGATGAATTTGTATGGATTTTTGCATCCACCAATAATTTAAGGATAATTGGTTGGATAGGTGGTTTATAGTGTTTGAAAAACCTCCCTACAATAATATGAAGGTGCCTCTATATTTCATTGGGAAATTATGGGTGGAGTTTATGTTGGGTCACCATGTTAGCTACATTGATATTGGTGAATTCCATGGGGTGCGTCGTGGGTCCACACACGATAGAGAAAATTCAAGGTTTGATTTAGTATTAGTTCCTCATCCTCCTAGGAAAAGGATTGAACTATCAGGTTAAACCTTACTCGGTAAAAGATTCAAAGTTGTTAGGTCAAAATTAGCAGTTTCAGACACATTGTATTGGTGACCTGTGGTATGGAGCCCATGGTATTTCATGTAATGAAGCCTTTAAATAGGCTTAGGAGACTCCATTGTAATGTTCCAAGACATGAGCGGAGAAGGCTCACTTGGTCAGGGATATGAGGGTGATTGGATTGGTCAGCTTCGACCAAGGGACTAATAGATCTATTAGTTGGTTTTTCCCAGTTTTGGTTTTCCAGGATCAAGAATGTATTATGATTTATGTTTTGTTTATATGTTCTCATAATTTTTATTTCTCTTGCATTTTAAAACTTACATGCGGTATCAGATCCAAGTTGACCTGGACTCTCCAAGGAGAGTGGACTGATGATGTCAAGATCCATGAGTGGGATGGTGATAAATCTCCCATGAGAAAACCCTAGATTGTTTGATTATAAGACGAAGTGGAAAAGGTAGATTTGTTGATTAAATGCCTAGATTTAAAATATGGGAGCCTATTGGTGAAAATGTGATCTGGTGCATGAATATATATATGAGAACATTGATCGATAAAATCTCTCAGAGGATCAAATTGATCCAAATAAATCTATAAGTGGAGGGAGATTTTTTTGGTTGAGTGACCAGATCCATTGAGATCATACATATTGAACGAATCTATTTTATATCTAAGGGTAGATTTGTGTTTTGGGATTTTAAAATATGAATATGCATTTGATGCTAGCAACAAATGGTCAAGCAATGAAGGAGATCAAGAAGGTGGAAAAGGTGCCAACGTTGGTGGACACGTTATACTACCTATTGATATACATCTATGAGTGTGAGTTGGGGCATAGATTTCATTTCTTAACTGCATTGCTCCAAATTTCCATAAGGAGAATGTGATTTCACAAGGATATTTTCAAAGATATATTGAGCATGAATCCTGAGTATATATTTCCTTTGTAGGCCACCTAGAGGATGGATCTAATCCAAACTAGAAATGGTCTACAACGATAGTGTTGATGCATGGAAGAGGCGAGACTGCAAGGAAGACATAAATAGGTCCTTCTAGATGGATATATATGGCCTCAAGATGTGTCTCAAAAGTGAAATGATGGAATATTGGCATCCATTTGAGCAACAACATTATTTCTATGAGTTGATTTCAAGTTTGAACCCATGGGAGTGTGTGAGTCACCTTCCATAGTGTTGTTCCCATATAAAAAAGTGATTTAGTGTCGATATTCTTGTTTTCATTGCAGATGAGCATGGATTGAGTCATGATGATGGCCTCCTATGGGATAAAATGGTCATTGATGTTGTGGGAGGGTATCTATGGTTTCAAAGAGCTTCTAGGGTGTAGAGAATGATGGAGGAAAAATGGAGAATGATAGTGCTTGTGTTTGTGTGGTTTCAAATGCACAAAGGAAATTCTATGTATGTGCTAGTAGATGACGAGTAACGAAAGAGGTGTGTTGGTGGAGTGCCAATGGCTAGAATAGATAATGAAAGGAAATGTATTTAATGTCTTGGTACATCTAAAAATTGCTACTAGGTAAATTAAATCAAATGTCTCTAGTAGGAATCTAAGATCGATAAGGTTTTCCTTTGTAGAGGGTGATTATGAGCTTCATCGACCTTGGTTTGAGGTTAAGTGTGTGGCTCCCAAAGAAGGCATGAAGGGTACTTAGGTTTTACAATTGGTAGGGTGTGAAGTTTAGGGTGATGATCTTGAGGCTAAAATCATGGAGTTGTGAGCATGGAGTGTGCAATGGATGGTTGCATAAATGTAGGAATAACAAGAATGAAAAAAAAAAATTATAATGGAGTTGAAAATTTTAATGTAAATGGGAATACGATTGTAATATCTGGTTAGACATGTGTACCCCTGGTAAATTGTCAGTAAAGTCTAAATGTAGACCTAAATGATAGGGGGGCACATCTCATATTCTCAAATACCCCGGTTATAAAAGTTTAGGGGAGTAGAGCCTAGAGGTGAGTGATATAGACTCACTTGGTGGTTTGGTTGGATTTGGTCATGGGAAACCGCAAGTCGAATTTAAAGGAGGGAATGTTAGGTTAGACTTGACTCGATAAAAGATTCAAATTTGTTATAGGATTTTTGGGCACATGGTATTGTTGTCCCATTATTATATACCAATATGTGACTTGCAAATATACTTCAATAAGACCAAGAATAAACCATAAACCATTCACCATAACATGAACACAAGAATATAGAGAAAACCCTTCAGGTAGGGTAACACCATATATTAATCCTTAGAGAAGGATAAAAATCCTCAAGAAATACTTTCTTGTACATCAACAATATTCTTCACCGTGCCAATTACATTACTTATATATCATTTTATATTCTTTTCTATCTCCTAGGAACATTATAGATAAGGTATCTTCTAGAAATCTCATTTACTATATATAACTACCCATTTATTCTATCCAACTACCATAGTGGACCTTATTTAATAATATAGTGGACCTAGTCCACCTTACATTGAATGGCCTCCACTATTATCACTATGGGCCCACTGCCCCCCCCCCCCCCCCCCCCCCCNCCCACTACCTCTCTAGCTACCTAATATTCCATCCCCCTTATGAAAGTGTTTTCCTCAATGCTTGATGTACAACCATATATCAGGGTCCCATGGATAAGTGTGGACCATAGTGCTGAAGTAGATTAGAGAACCAGGGTCCCATTGAGAAATGAAATCCATTATGTTGAAGTAGTACAACTTCCATTGTAAACCAGGGTCCCATGTCCAATTGCTCATGTGAATTCCACACGGAAGATACTAACACCCCATAACCAACTGAAAATGATGCTCCCCAATACTAAAACCTATAATGTGGATCCAAATAAGAATATCCATCCACATAGTGGGAAAGGGTTAAAGTTGAATCTGGAAGGAACAATACCATTGTAGAATATGCAGGCTGGACACCGGTAATCATAATTAGCTCCCGATGTGTTACATTAATGTTCTCTAAGAAAGGTGGAGTAGAGTCATCAAATAAAATATGGAAGTGGTTGTCATTCCATAAATGACAACTATCCATATACCAATCATCATAATCATCCTCCAAATCATACCAAGCATACACTTATTGATGTTATTCATTCATGATGTCTACCCTAAGATATATCTCTTGAAGGAGAGCCAGTGACCATTGAATATTGTGATAACTATCTCTGTTGTCTTGTATATAGGATTTGAATGCTTTAATCATGTGCAAAATTTCACTGAGTTGAGAGTGCATATCCATTGGAAACACCACATATAATGTACCAAAGAAAACTCTTAAAATGATTTATCCAATGGCACTGATATGGTAGAAATATGAGCACCCTATGAAAATTTATGAAATATGCAGTCTCATCTCTGTTACGAAAAAAAAAATAGAAAAGGGTTTAAAAATAAATTATTGCAGAAAATAGCAGGTTTTTCTGGAAAAACCCTAAAGAAATGTTGAATTTAAAATACTCATAACTTTACTTCTCGGACTCCATTTTGGATTATTTTTTTTTGAAATTGGGTATTTTTCTGAGAGGAATTCAAATACCCAATTTTTGTTTCCAAATTCATCTCATAAAGCTTCATATGTGAACCTTAAGTGTGCCGCCCTCTTTTTCTTTTCTAGAAAAATTCTGCAAAAAGAGCAAAAAATTATTCCCTTCTTTGGCCAAGTAAAGTGCTCTGATACTACTTGTTAAGAACCTGAATAGATCTAAAAATATAATCACCACAAATACTGAATACACAAT
The DNA here is from genome assembly GCA_009831015.1 of Picea engelmannii. NCBI lineage: Eukaryota > Viridiplantae > Streptophyta > Pinopsida > Pinales > Pinaceae > Picea > Picea engelmannii. The sequence goes on along the minus strand of ML788209.1, from coordinate 257,716 downwards.
AGATCCACATAGTAATATGGAAGAAACCACACTTTATTATTATCAAACCCTTGAGGTAGAGAAAAACCATACAATGGATCCTATTATGGAAGGGATCCTCTCATGTTCACTTTCCTCTTTGAGGGGGAATCCTCCTATTGAGCTACAAGTCACAATACAATAATTATCTTCATGTCCCATTACATTGCTTGAACCCCTTTATATAGTGCTACCATCACCTAAGAACATTCTAGAGGAGGAATCTTCTAGAAGTAGAACCTTTTAATAAGTCCTCTTACATTTATTATATCTAACTACCATAGTGGGCCTTATTTAATAATATAGTGGGCCTATTCCACCTTACATTGAATGGCCTCCACTATTATCACTATGGGCCCACTACCCCCCCCAATACCTCTCTAGCTACCTAACATTGGTGCTTTCTCACTGGTTTGTTATTTGTTGCTTGCTCTTGTTTGCTTCAACTTTGCAAGGTTGAAGTCCTGTACCTGCAGTTTGACCTGTTCTTTCACTTTGCAGGGTTGAAATATTGCACCCGTGTTTGCTTCAACTTTGCAAGGTTGAGGTCATGCAACCACAGTTGGACTTGTTGTTGCAGTTTGCAGGGTTGATATCCTGCACCTGCAATTGGAGATGTGATTCTGTCGTTCCCCATTCATGAGTAAGTTTCAGTACCATGGTTTCATTCCTGTTCGTTTTTTTTTTTTACTATTTACAGTTTGCAAGTAGGAATTTTCAATACTAGGAGGTGTTGAAAATCAAAATAAATATAAAAAAACAAACTAGAAATAATGCCTGGGTGAAAATTCTCTTACAGAACATCCTTAAATGTGACTACTGAGATCAAAGAAACAAGAATGTATTTCTATCCTCGAAAAGTATTGAACAAGAAATCTTGTTTCCTTTGCAAAATGTTCTTGTAGATGAAAACTACAACTATGTATAGAAGGACAAGGTATGGTACGAAGTTAAGCAAGCTGCAAGAAAATTCGACAACATTGTCAGTCCTTACCCATCTTTATCATTGAAATATTTTAGTAGGTTATAACAAAACAAAATTGCAGGAACTGGAATGTGAATCCTGGGTGGACAATGAAGATGAAAGGGCAAGTTAAATTCTTAGTGGGCAGTGGATTTTGAACATTGATTTCTTTGTAGATTATGGGATGGGAATCAATAGACTTGTGAGAAACAAGCTGTGTAGTCGTAGGATTAGGGGGATTATCAATAGGTTCGAGAAAATCAAGGGATCTTGGAGGATTAGTCTAAGGGTCAACATGTTTTAACCAATATAATACTATTCAATAGCTCTTAAAACAACTGAAAATAATTGTTTTTTCATAGATCATGCCTTACATCTTCACATACTCGGCGTTGGGATGGTGCTAGTTTAATCTCGTGTGCAGAAATTGCAAGTCACTCTGTCAACTAAGGGATGGTACTAAATCACCCTCTTGTGCAGCCATTACAATCCATTCTGTTCACTGTCTGTGTTTACCAAAGGGGTAAACTGTAGGTGTAAAGGGTGGAAAAATGATTCCAGATCAGAGCCCAGTGACAAAGGTGTAAGGACATATGGTATTGCATAGGGTAACGAAGGTGAAAAATGGCTTGTATACATGGGTACATTTGAGGATATTATCTCTTGCGTAGAGGCTATTATTTTCATGGATGAGACATGGTTAACCACATGTCAGGGTTTGCAATATGGTGGACACTTGGCACCGAAAATCTTTGGTTTTTGTTTCTGTTTGATTAAATTAGTATAGATATTTGTATTTCGGAGTCGCACATGTATGGTGGCGAGCCTGTATTTTTTGTATGTGTTTGTACTACTCCAACCCATAATACTTCAGGAGTTGTACAAATTCTGCAATCGGAAACTGTGGAAGTGTAGAATAGCCGAAGTCCCGAAGTCTTTGATAGGGATGGTTAAATTAATATTTTGTTAATTAATAGTAGGAACGAATCAATGAATTTGGGAGAAAGTCACTCCGGGAGACTTTCACGCTTCACATTTACAAAACTCCCAAGGTCCCGAATTGGTGCCATGTCTAAGTATGGTTAGAAAAATTCCAAAATTTGGCAGAATGATAAATATAAAACAATATAGAAATAATAGTTGAGTGAAAATGATCTTACAGAAAATCCTTAAATGTGACTACTAAGATCACAGAAACAATAATGTATTACTATCCCCGAAAAGTGTTGAACAATAAATCTTGTAGCCTTTGAAAAATGTTCTTGTAAAAGAAAACTAGAGCTAGGTGTAGAAGGGTTGGGTATGGTGCAAAGTTAAGCAAGATGGAAGAAAATTTGACATAATTTTCGATATTTATCCATCTTTATCAGTGACATATTTCAATAAGTTATAAAAAACAATTGCAGGACTTGAAATGAAAATCCTGGGTGGAGGATGAACATAAACACAAATTGAGCTAAGTCAAAACATTAGTTCTTGTTTCTCCTTTGTTGGTAAATTGAATTCTTAGTGGGCATAGGAGTTTGAACACTAGTTTCTTTGTGGAATATGGGATGGGGATCAATAAACTTGTGAGAAACAATATGTGTAATAGCAAGATTAAGGGGATTATCAATAGGCTTGGGAAAATCAAGAAATCATGGAGGATTAGGATAAGGTTCCACATGTTTTAATTAGTGCAATGCTATTCAATACTTCTTAAAAAAAATGACATGAAATTTTGTTGCATAGATCATACCTCACATCTTCACATACTCGACGTTGGGATGGTGTTGGTTTACCCTTTTGTGCAAACATTTCAAGTCACTTTGTCAACTGAGGATGGTACTAAATCACCCTCTTGTGCAGACATTGCAAGCCATTATGTTCACTCCCTGTTTTTACCAAAGGGATAAACTGTAGGCGTAAAGGGTAGAAAAACGATTCCAGATCGGAGGCCAATGAAAAAGGTGTAAAGACAGATGGCAGTGTGTAAGGTAACGAAGAGCTTAGGAATGTGACAAATGACATGTAGACGTGGGAAAATTTAAGGAACTTATCTGTTCTGTAAATAGTTATTATTTGCATGGATGAGGCATAGTTAACCACATGTCAGGGTTTGTAGCATGGTGGACACTTGGCACCGATGAGATTTGGTTATTGTTTTTGTTTGATTTAATTATTGTATCTAATTGTCTTTTGGGGTCCCACATGTGTGGTGGCTAGCCTGCAATTATTTTACGTGTCCGTATTACTCCGGGAGTTGTACAAATTCTTCATTTGGAAACTCCGAAACTGGCCAATAGACGAAGTGTCAAAGTCCATGATAAGGATGGTTAAAGTAATATCAGGTTAATTAACAGTATGAGCGATTTAATGGCTCTGGGAGAAAGTCACTTTGGGAGACTTTAATGCTTCACATTTAAAAACTCCTGAAGTTCTGGATTGGCACCATGTCTAACTATGGTTAGAAGAATTCCAAAATTTGGCAGAATGATAAAACTTTAGTAGGGGTGCTAAAGTAGCAGGGTCACCAAGATCGTGATTTGCAAAATGCGTAGGAATGTCAATGCTCGATACAGAACCCACCTCTATAACAACAATGTTAAACAACCCAAAATAAGCCTAGGATGGCATATTCATTTGGAAAAAGGACAAGGAAGAAGCATGTAAAATGTTGGGGATGTGAGGGAGATAACTTATATACAGAATGCCCTCACAAAGGAGAATGAATGAGGACAATCAAAAACATTTAGGAGGATGAAATATTTGAAACATGGGAGGAAACATGCCAATAATTTATTTAGCCTTGGACAACAAACAATAAGAATATCAATCCCCCATGATTTAAGTGAAAGGTAAGATTGATAACCAACCCATATAAATTTTAATTGATTCCATAGCTATCCATAGTTACATAAACTCTAACATTGTTGAAATATTTTACTTACAAGGGAGTAAGCATAATAAATTTTGGTTAGTTTAGTTAGCCACAAGGTCTAAGAGGAAAATTAGCGAGTTGGTTAAATATTTCCCAATAGACATGAATGGACTGAGCACAATGGACGAGCACCAAAGATGGTACAGATTGATGTGTATGGAGGGGTGTTCTCCCAGGGTTTCGTTGAACTTGGGTATATATGATGACTATTTAGTAGGGATACTCAGCCACCATGGGTGGTGGAAAATGGGATCATTTGACAGTCGCAACAAATTTGACAGATATAAGGTTTCCAAATAAGGAAACTAGGAATTAGAAAATGGGTTTTAGTATGAGGAAGATACTAGTGGCTCGAATGGACCTTACAATCCTCCCAATTGGTTGCTCCCATGGATGAAAATTTTATTTTCTTCATGACTACTTTCGACACTATATGAAGTTCCTTAAGGTTGGCCTCCAAGAACATAAGTGTTCCTAAAAGGGTTACCAGTGTATGGACCATAATTCTCCCATGGGGTAAACATATCCCCTCGACGGTAGTTTTCGAGGGCTTATGTACTCCCAAAATGATTGTTTATTCCTAGAACATAACTACATCTAGTGGGAATGTTTCCAAAAATGGGGACATACCCCATAGGATGACTATCCATTGGAATAAAATTACCTCTGAGAGGTGTGCCCCCTGGGAACGAAGGATATAGGAAAGGATTATTGCTTGCGGGATTCGATACATTGCCCCAAGGGGTGTTAAATCCCCTAGAAATGTTGTTTCCCTTGGTATGAACTAGAGCAGTTCTAGACCCACTATGGAGGTTTCAACCAAAGTGGAAGCCAACATTTGGTATTGTTGGGATACCTACAAGGATACCATAAGAGTATGGAAAACCCACACCAACACTAGAAATAAGGCCTTTCCCCCAATTGAACATAAATCCCGACATAGGTATCCCAAGGGATGGGATAGGTGTGTTAACACCATATCTTCTTGTGGAAGGAAACAAGGTTGTCGATGACATTCCCCATACTGAGAAGCCATATGCACTAGGAATGGATGGAGGAGGTTTGATACCACTAATAGAAGGAAAGGATGAGACTATTGAATTCCCCCCATAGCATTAGATGATGATGTGGAAGATACCCCCTGACTCGATAAGTCACCCATACCAGACATTATGAGAGGATTACTAAAAAATTAAAGAGGGTGGTAAAAGTGTTCACCAACTCCCAAGAGTAACGGGTGGAAGGGATCAGTCAAAGGAGGGTTGAACTTCAGTAGAGGAATTTCATCGACTAATTCAATCAATACCTTTTCATGCCCCTAAGAGTCGCATGTGGGCCATATAAGCTCCGTGTTGTCTGTACTGGACACCAATCTACGTTTAATGGGTGGTTTTTCCTGCCCCTCCATGGAAAGAACACGTTTTCTATGAGACCAATGGATCGATTGGTTAGAAATGGTGAATAAATATCTAATTAAATATAATGATAATCAACCTAAGGAAAACTAGACACGAAACCAAGATAACACACCGCTAATAAATCTCAACCAACAACAGGCAAAAAAAAGGTAAAATGGGACTTCCGTAAACCATCCCTTTGGGGGATATCAAGTCCCCAGAACGTTGGCTATCGAAGGTGTGAGGAACAATTATGGTAACCATGACTTCACAACCCTTACCATGCAAGTGCCTTCATGAACATAGGCACCCTCTCGGGGATTGAAGCAGAATTTCAACCTTTTTTCCTACGTACCGTAAGTACTTCCCACTTGCAGTCACCTATATAGGTACCTAGGAAAAGATAATAAGGTTACCACTTCACAAAATAATGGTTAGGAGGATAGTTGTAAGTCGAACCACTCGCATGGGAAGGGTAACAAATCCCAAACCCTCGAGAAGTGCTACCTCCCAGAGAGGCATGGGCACTTCTAAAACCCCCAATAGTGTGGTAGTCCAAGTAGTTCAACAAACACTAAGACCAGTAGAGATGGGTATCCCTCCACTTGCCCCAATGCGAACTACTCCTTGACTCCTGTGTTAGAGGAGCTTCCTGACTCACTTTTTGTAAAAATGTTTTTTTCACTCATTAATGCATCTATGTTTGGTTTTGTGGCCTTGGATAATTAACTCTCCAATCCTACACCAAGGCCCTAAAACCCTATTCTATGTTGGTTTGCTAGAAAGAAAAAAGAGTCGAATAGTTGTTAAATAAAGTATTATTTTTCCTATTTTTTTATGATTAATCAAGGGAGTCGGTGCCACTTTATTGATGTTTGAGACTCTTTTCAAACCCAAAGAAATATAGATAATGAAAATGCAAGAGATGAAATTTTTTTCTTCTTCGATGAAAACTGTCTAAGGGAAGGAACAAGAGGTTTCTTTTTCTCAATTTATAACAAGATATAAATAACTCAATTCCAATGAACTCTCAATCTAAAACACACAATCATAATGAACCATCAATCCAAAACACTCCTGATATGAAAAATGATATCCCTTTTTTTAATAAAGAAAACACAAATGAAAAACTAAACTAGAAAATCATGCAAAACGTTTAATTCAAATCAAAAGATAGAAAAGCATGCTAATCATATCAGCAAAACTAACTATGCATGCATGAAAATCAGCCATGCATGCAAATCAATTATACATGCAAATCAACTATACATATAAATCAACCATGCATGCAAATCAACTATGCATATAAATGAACCATGCATGCAAATCAGAAATGTGTATGAATCATCTATTCATGCAAGTTAATCATGCATGGAAAACATATCATGCATGCAGATCAACAATGTGTATAAATCAGCTATGCATGCAATTTAATAACACATGCAAATAATCTCATGCATGAAAATAAGAAATTTGCATTAATCAATTATGCATGGAAGTTATTCACGCATGCAAATCAACAAATTATAAAACATGCATACAACAAAGTAAAATAAATTAACAACAACAAAGAAAATCAAATTAACAAGCAAAGATGCAGATCAAGAAAAAATTAGTTGATAAATCAAAGGTGAATGGGGAGGAAGGAGACTAGCCACACACATTTTCAGAGAGCAAAGAAATTAGAGAATGAAAAGGAAATTAAATCTAAGGGATATTCTGGGTTTAGTCCCTAGTATGGTTTCCAATTATGTTAATAGAGATCCCCCTCCTACAGGTAGCTAGGTTCTCTCTTGGATCTACCTTTGATCCAATATAGACAACCAATATATAATATTATTAAGAGAGGCGTTCCTTATTAACTGATAGTTGTCTTTAAGTGTCTGATTGATGCAGCTCCAAATATCCGACTTAGATTCATTTGATCTTCTTCCTACACAAAAGTTACAAAGAAATAACAACATACAAATCCTTTTAAGTGTTAAATAAACTTGAATCCAATCAGATTTACTTTAGTCAATAATGAACCAAAAATCATGTAATCAAAAATATAATCATTGAAGGGGAAAAGTAACATCGATATATATTGATAAAATAGTGAACCTTACAACAGGCTTGAATCCTTTATGCCTTGTGTTGCAATTCTCCTTGGTCCTTGTCTTTTCTCTTCCTTCACCCTCACTTCCTTGGAATTCCAGCAGCATAGATTTACTCTCAAGTCTTCCTCCCTTCTCTAAGAAAACTCCATGAATAAATAACCCACCAAATATTTCCTCCATGTCATGAGATAATGTGCCATATTTGAGATTCTATAGATTACTTAGGACATGCATTGACTTGAACACTAGAGATTTGTGACCAAGTCTTGGTTAACTAGTCATTCAATCCATAGTTGACTATATATTCTCAAGTCGATTGAATTACTCTTATCCACATGTGTGGCACACTCTTGGTGATGATTCCAAGGAAGGAACACACTCTTTTTTATAATTACAAGGAAGTTATGCACTCTTATTGATGCATGCAATACTAGACTTCACTTAATCATCAAATAGGAATTATCTCCTAAAATCAAGGAAGGAAGAACTCTTCATACTAGTAAATAGGAATTTACCTAATGGTGGTTTATGAGCACATGGTTTTGGAAACCCATCATATTTTCCCATGGTATTACATGGTAGGTATTTTCCCATAGTTTTAGAAACCCATGGTATTTTCCCATTGTATTGCATGGTATTTATTGTCCCATGGTTTTGGAAACCCTTGTTAGGTACATGTGTATGTATACTCTAGTACCCCATTTGACAAGGTCCTCTATGTGCCCCTAGGGTGGAAAATACAATTGTAAAGAATGGATGTTTTTCTTCTTCAAGAGAAAAATTTGTTATTCTTGGTCCACATCTTGGGTTTCATGGTCATTCACCTTCAAGTCATAGTATTTATACCATCTTATGCCCTTGTATATCCACTAGAATCTCATGTGGGGAAGCTACTAGAGAGAAGAAAGGAGGTGTCCCGAATGGGTCTGAAACCATAGACCCCCCACCCTCAAGTGTGTGGGTTTATTTCTAATGTATGTAAGGACTCCCCTAAACAAGTTAAATCTTCCCATATTTATTTTATGAAATTGCATGGAATATTTTTTCATAAATCTCATCATAGATACGATTTTACAAGGACATCGTTTTTTCTTTCCTAGGATGAGACTCTTAAAAATTTTCAAATATTTTTTATTTTCCACTTAATATTCATCGTGCCTCTTCTACTACAAGGTCTTCTTCTCATGCAATAAATTCCCAAGAAAGTTAAAGTTCAATCATTTCACTTTTTTTCAAGGAAAGATCAAATAATTTGTTTAAGATACTAATATGGTCTTCAAAGACATGAGGTAAATCTAGTTATACTAGCTACCTATGGGCCATTTAAGTTTTAAATAGAGTCATTAAAATATATTTCTTTCATTTCCCCGATGGAGTTTCCAAATTTTGATCTATTTCTCCTCATGGAGGAAAGATCGACACCAAAAGGATTCCTTGGGGAATCAAGGAGCACCTTCCATTTTTATAGAAGTGGTACTCTTCTTTATCAAATACTAATTTATTTCATACGATTACTTGATGGAGTGGAAAAATTATATGAAAAAAAAACCACATGAAATGTTTTTTAATGTTTTTTTTAAGTTCGAGACATTAAAATAAAGATCTCAAACTAACCATATATTCCTTAAGCACAATCCCACCTTAAAAGGGACCCATAAGGTTTATTCAAAGGAAACATGTAAATATGAAGGAAAACGTTTATAATATATTTGTTCTCTCAAAACATAGCTATTTTTCCTCCTTCGCTTGATATAAGAAACAAAAAAATATGACTTTGCGGAAAATAAATAAAAAATATGAAAGAGATCTTTTATAAAACTTCAAATATTTTGCATTATCACTCAAAATGGTTTTAAAAGAGTCACTTTTTCAATATTCCACTTGTTAAGAGTCAAGATAAAACCATAAAAGATAAATGAGACTTGAATATTTATTTATGGAGCTTATTGAAATAACAAGTCTCATATGTGAATCATTCAAATTGTTTGGAACACCAGAGCTCAATGGATTGATTCCTATGACTAATATTTAAAAAAAAATTGAAATTTGTTTTTCTCGTGAAAGTTTGTATGTGGTTTCCCTAGAACTGGAACATTAGGTAAATGTTGGATTTGAAAAACAAAGAGTTAATAATTGCATAATTTTGATCTTGTATATAGATATATAAACCAAATGACAAAGAACAAAGAGAAAAGAATATAAGGGATATGGAAGCCACATATGACTATTGCTTACAATATAAGGAAAAAAAATATGTTCTAAAGTGAGCCCATTCTTTGTTGAAGAGTCCTCTTTTTAAAATCACTCCAAGATTTCCAAATTCACCCAAGAAAACATAATGACCATAAATGTATTATATTCAAGTGGCTTTAGAAATCGTGGCTCTTTCTTGATCTACCTATTCCATGATGTAATCATGAAGTGGGCCCATAGTAATTTATGTTTTTACCCTCAGTGAAAATATTTCATCTTTAGTTCCATCTAGGATGCAATACTTTTCCTTAGACATAGATTTATGCTCTACATTTTCCATGACAAATTATATGAAGTATCTTCTTATTTCCACCTCTAGGAATTTTTTTGAGTAAATAATTTTTTTCACCCAATGAAAATTTTCTCATGTTTAGTTTTTCCTTGAATTGTTTTTAGTAAGGACATTATCATCCTAAATGAGGGGAGGGCCCTTAAAACTTTTCATAGAATCAAATGCTTTAAAAAATGCTTAACTCTTTATATTTTTTAGTACATAAAATTCAATTAGTTTATGAAATACACCAATTATGCTATCCCTCCCCCCTCATCTACTTTAACTTATTATTTGAGGAGAGGTTTGTTGATAACAGAATTATAATGAGAGGGGTGAATAAATATAAGGATATATTTTTTGTTTTTATCATTCATACACCATAATGAACATAATGAAGAAATCACATAAATACAATAACCAAAAGACAATATTTTAACGTGGAAACCATTTCGGGAGAAAACCATAAAATCTTCTTTTCATTAATCTATAGGCACCAACTTATGGTTACAAATATTTGTAGGCACCAACTTACTGGAGAAACCAATCCCCACTATTGTTTGTAGACATCGATCTACATGAGACACCAATCCCTTATGTTGTTTGTAGTAACTGACCTACAGGAGACATCGATCCCCTCTATTGTTTGTAGGAACCGACCTACAAGAGACACCAATCCTCTTTGTTTATTTTTTCTTCAAAAATGTTTCTTTGCGTTCTTTACTTATTCTTTCGTTGGATCTGCTCTGTGATCTTCTTCTTTCGCCGCATCTACTCTATGTTCTTTACTTCTTCTTTTTGTCAGATCTGCACTGTGCTCACTTATTCTACTTGTTCCCGATCACTCACTCCTTTTTCTTTTGCCAGATTTGCTCGACACTCACTTTTTCTTATTTCGCAAGATCTATTCAACTTTCTCTCCTTATTCTTTATCCATATCTACTTGAGTTTCGCTCCATCTGCTTTAGCTATGTCTTCACCATATCTTCTTTCTTCTTCTTCTACTTCTTCCTTAGATCTACCTCTACTATATATTCTTGCTTCTTTTTCAATTTTTTCCTTAGATCTGGACTTTTCTTACTTCTTGTAATTTCACTCTTTATTTTCTTCTTTCTTATGCTTTCACTTCTTATGCATTGTGCTCGCTACTTCTTCTTCCTCTACCTCAGATCTGTACTTACTCCTTTTTCTTTTATTGGATCTGTTTTCTAGAATGTCATATCTAATATTCTTGAATATTTAATTGTCGCTCCTTGAATAATGTTCAATCATCACACATAAATTTATATGCATAGAAATATTACATTTTCACCCACACACACATTTTTTCTCATAACCCACTTCTTTATTTATACTTTTCCATAAGACTTACATGAAAAGTCATGTTCTTTTTTAAGAGTCGTGACCTTTAGTATTTAATAATTTATTTTCCCCCTTTTTTATTTTTAATTCACTTTTTACCATACGATGGGTAAAATACCACCATGGTTTGTAAATCCATGTGCACAAACCATGTGCACTTTTACTTTTACCCTTTTTAATCCATTTTCATGTTTACTTCACTTTTACATAAACTCCACTTTCACTTTTACCTTTTTATTTAATCCACTTTAATGTTTACTCCTCTTTTACATACAATCCACTTCCACCTAAATTTTCAACTTTGTTATTTATTAAAGTCATATTTATATTTAATCCACTTTCATTTTTACTCCACTTTTACATAAACTTCATTTCCACTTAAATTTTCCACTTTTGTGCTAATTAAAGTACATTTATATTTAATCACTTAGTAACCTTTGACATCAATGACAATATTTTATTCAACAAGGTTCTCCTTTTGCATTTTATATTCATTCATGTCACTGTGTATTTTTAAAAATGTGTCTACAAATCTCTCACTAAAACTTATATCCTTTTGAATCTCAATATTGAAGGATTATTTAACCAAAATATTCCTTCTAGTAACCATGGAGGGTTTGCTAGTAATCTCCTATAGCTCAAAAAGAAACATCAACCTATCCTCACAATTGCGTGTTACAATTTTGTAGACTCTAGATAACAATTATTAGGTTCTTTTTCCTTTGGGATATCTATTTATATTTTCCTCCTAACTTTATTTAGGATATTTAATAGTGAGAAATTGTGAAAATAATGGTTTAGAACTTAATACAAGTTCAAACTCAACAATCCTCATTTTCAATCTATTTTCTTCTTCTTGTTTCTCACTTACAAAATGCTTCAACATTTTTCTTGTGGACTCATATATTTTCAATGCATCAGTTAGACCCAAACCTAGAACATAAAATAATCATTGTGTTCTTATAAGAGTATCTTACATTTAATTTTGACCTTATGGTTTTGAGGCTTCCTGGTTTTCTTGTCATAGCTTCCATGGTGCATAGTTTCCTACTACATAGCCTCCTTTCTAATCATTTTGTTACTTTCAATCTATGTAATCATATAGGAAAGAAACTTGTAAGTGGCATACACAATTTCCATATCATTCATATTCTCAATATGTTCTCCAGGCTGGTCCCATTTATCATCATTTGCATACCTCTTCCTCTTAGGAATGGTGGAAATGGAATTCTCTATATTTGTTAGAATTATTAGGGCCCTCATCACCATCACTATTAACATCCTATTCATTTATGTTCTCCTTGACTCCTCCTCAGAATTAAGCAAAAATACCTTTATCGGTTGAGTCAAAGGAGTTTCTAGAAAAATGTAAAACAAATCCTCCTCTCGCACTAAACCTATATTTACCCCTTTGTTTTCCTTCAAATCCTTGTTATCAAATGATTTTATGATTCTCTTTATGATAGAGGATTTTATTCTTTGATTATGTATTAGATATAACCAAGGTATGTACATCATCTAAAAGAGAATAATAATTTAAATTACTGACATGGATAGTGTTAGGAGTGAGTGGTTTACTGGCTACTTAATCTTCAATATTGACATCTTCAATGTCCTTAGCTCCCTTTACCTATTCTCCACATTTATGGAAATTATTGCTTAATGAATGGAATCCATATGGGTTATGAATATACCCTAGGTCTAGAACCCTAAACTACATTATATCAACTATTTCTTATTCTCGGATGATTGTGAAAAGCACTCAATTCATTATATTTCACAACACAAGCATAGATTTCTCATAAACTAACATCTTTTCACTTAATCACCAGTATATAAAACTTAATAAAAATGGTATATGTCATTGTGAAAGAAAGGATTTGAAACTTGAAATAATTATATGAGAAATTGGGGGAGATACAAGGTGTAGTGGGGATTAAATGAGGTAGAAAGTGCCTCCTCATTTGCACACTAAAAGTGATGTAGAGTGAAGAGTACAAGGGTATGGAGGGTAGGTAATGGGGGTCTACAAATTATGGGAAAATGGTGTGAAGGCATAAATGTAGGGATGTAGGAATGCATCGAAACATGTTTTTCTTGATGAACATCCATATGATGTTGGGAAAGAAACTACTAATATTGAAAATTAAGAGAGCCAAGTTTTGACCTTTACTAGTTTTCTATTTCTATATTATTTCTCCCATGATCAATAAAAAGTAATGAGAAAACTATATGTCGATAATAAAATATGAAGAAGATTGTTACATCTCGCTCTTGCATGCACCCGATGTGACTTATTCTTGTGGACACTTGTGTGCAAGTGATCCAGTTCACTATATGATTGACTAATTCAACTATGGAGTGGACGGCTATGGTTTGAATGTTTTGATATTACATACGTGACATATGACTATATATTATGATGATGATTGTTATCCCTGATACGTTTCATTTATGGATGCAGGGTGAAGATAGCTTGCTAACCAGACTCACATTAGGAGTAAAGGGGTCACGCATAACAACCAGATATATTGAGGGAGAGGTGTGGTAGAAGCCCTGCCATAGTCTACTAGCATTCCCATTATGGCTCGAACTGTAGGTTAATGATTAACTAGTTCGAGAGATCCACGATGTCATGAGGGTAGACTGGGACAGTCTCTCACGATGATTCTAAGGGGTGTGCAATAAGGCAGGGTCCTTATTCCTTAGAGGCCCTTAGTCTCCCACAAGGTGACCTGACGAAGTATTGACTCCAGGGGTTTGACGTCTACCAAAATCAGTCAAAAGGAGAGTGGCACCCTTGGAGCATGTAGTGCGTCTTGAAGGGCATGTCGTGCAAATAAAATAGGAATGCAAGCGCGTGACACCCTTAGAGCACATAGTGTGTCTTGAAGGGCACACCGCAATTTTTAACTCTGGTAAGTTAATAAACCTAGTACCTAGAAACTATGCCTCCTTAGGCCCTGGTCGGCCTTAAAATGAATGATGGTATGAGTAAAGTTTGATAACTAATTTTCCCTTAAGAAATGTCTCCAAGCCTAGTGAATTTAAAACTGTAAGGACCCTCCTCGTTATAACAACAACTCTGTTAACGGGTGCAATTTTTTTTTTTGTGGTAAGGTGTGTGCGCGTGTAGAAGTACGGTCTCACGTGACTCTATGTCGCCACCCGGCAACCGACAAGACTGACCCGACAAAGGATGATTACGACCTTGTACAACACTAGTTATGAACAAGCGTCCTCCAGGAAGGTGCAGGTAAGAAGGATCCAGACGTTGGCCAACCATGAAAAGACTCACGGAAAATCTCAAAACAATTGCTCCCTTTAAATTTATTAAACGACGAGATATCCAACCCTAAATAAAGTACACTTAGTTAACTGCAACCCCTGGTTGCCGAAATATAAATACCAGTTTCACTTAGATTCACGGACCTTAAATTTTGTGGGTCATCCGTCATAAGGCGATTACCATGAACTCACCATAACACCAGCCTATATTTCACTATTTAGCTTTGTATGCATTCTAGCATGTAACCAAACTTACTTAAGCAACCGCTTCAAGTATTCCATCACTGTAAGCATTATAATCTTTAGGTTTGCATCAAGTTCTTTACACAACAACCAATGACAAGGGTTATGGAACAAGAATCTTTCTCCGTTTTTTTCTTTTCTCCTTGGCATCATGCTCACAAGTCTTTATGCAACACGACAACAGGAATTCAATTGTAGAAGTAGCTCTCTAATGCATTTTTATCATTTAATTCACTTTCAGCAAGGCCAACAAGGGCTCATACAACTCTTGCAATTTCCATTATCTAAAAGCTCATAACGCGAACAAGAGCATAAACATGTAGTCCAAGACACTCAGC
>ML788209.1:200627-219117 GCA_009831015.1 Picea engelmannii | reverse complement strand
TACTGTGATAGTCAGAGTGCCATTCACCTTGCAAAGAACTCAACCTTCCATTCGAATACTAAGAATATACAGTTGAGGTACCACTTCATACGATCCGCCTTGGAAGATGGACAATTGAAGCTGGAAAAGATACACACTAGCCAAAATCCTGCAGACATGTTAACAAAGGGAGTAACCAAGGAGAAACTGAGTTCCTGCTCAGTTTCAGTTGGTCTTCAAGAATGAAGATGAAAAAGAGAAATTTGCCAGGTCCAAGAAGGTTCAGAGTCCAGCATATACAACAGCGGTGGAGTTGTTGAGATCAATCTCCAAGTGGGAGATTGTTGGTTATGGAGCCTGATTATCTTCTTAATTCAGAGGTCCTTGCTTTCAGCCGTGTTTATACCCCATGAAGTATTTACACCCCATAAGTATGTACACTCTTCCACGCGGGGGAGTGTAGAGGGGGGGTACCCCCTCTGCGGGGTTTGAGGGGGCTATCCCCCCGGCTGGGGGGTCTGGGGGAAAGCGGGCCCCCAGCGGGGGTTCGGGAGTGAAGCCCCCGAAGCAAAAATTGCCTTGTAAAAGTATATTGTAATTTCATTGTAAATCTGGACCGTTCATTATAAGGTCGCAGATCTAACGGTAGAGATTATGTTAGGGTTTTTTGCCCTAGAAGGAAACCCTCTTTTATGAGGGAAATGTATTGCGGCTATGGATGATGGTGAATATTGTATTCCGAGAGAGGAGACTGTGAGATAAAGAAGAGAAAATTACAGTGGGTTTTGTTGTAGGTTGTATTCCTTCATTTGCTAGATAATAATAAACGAAGGACCTATCAATTTCTCTGGTGGACGTAGCCCACACTGGGTGAACCACGTAAATATGTGTCTCTCTTATATTGTGTGTCTTATGTGTTTTGTTTATGCATTTGTTTTATTTTATTGATCTGCGGTCCTGTTTTCCTAACAGGAAGACCCTCCTACCTCAGTTAAACATGGTCTTCAAAGCCGTGTTATGGGAACGATTCCGGGAGAAGTAATTGTCAGAGGAATTCATTGAGCGTCAATTCAATGAGTTCAGTGCCTTATGATAGGGTGGTCGTACAGTGCCAGATTATGAGACCATATTTTGGAGATACTTCGGTATTCCCTGCATCTAAATAAGAAGAATATGAGGATCAACAAGTTCGTGACCACCCTTAAATCCAGATGTCATGTGAAGGTGAGGATCTAAATCCTTGGGCATTGCACTATGTAGTCTAGTAGGCCTCTTAGATAAGGAAGATTGGACTATGGGAGTCAGGGAAGGACTCCTACAAGACCGTTTGGATTGATGATATCTGGTGTGTTGCAGCATCAGATGCCAACCAGACAAGACATCTTGGTGAAAAGATACTTCTATAGGACCCTTTTTCATGACACCTTGATGATAGGTTCCTCAGAAGAGGGCTCCCTACAGAGGACCACCACATCTGTGGTAGCACCACTAACAACCGTCATTTAGGCTTTTCAATAGAACTGAGTAGGATCTTAGGCTTGTGGGCCAACAAATTCTATTTTGGGGACAAGAGTACTGGACCAGAGGTGGGCGATGGACATGTGGAGAATCAACTTACTAGTAAGACTGTCTAGTTGAAGGGGCCAGCGTAGCCGAGTCAAAAAGACACCCTACCGTGGAAAATATGGGAAAGGCCCATAGGATTCATGACTGCAATAAATAAACGCTAGGAAGAGAATCATTCCACTGTGCTTGAGTTGTCAAGTGCCATCATCGAATGAACTTTAAGTATTGTTAGACCTTGACACTACATAGAGCTCTAATTCTAGTACCATGCTGAAGGGATTGGGTAAGGGTTTCGACAAGACGAGTTTTGATTCATTGATGTGGCTTTGG
The DNA here is from genome assembly GCA_009831015.1 of Picea engelmannii. NCBI lineage: Eukaryota > Viridiplantae > Streptophyta > Pinopsida > Pinales > Pinaceae > Picea > Picea engelmannii. The sequence continues at coordinate 217,242 of ML788209.1, read as the reverse complement.
GTACCAACCAAATGGTTGGAGGATGGGGTATAAATTGTCTCTTTAACGTAGGGATAGTATAATGAATTTCAACCTACATCATGATCTTGAGGTCTTATGACGTCATGATCAATATGGACTAGCTGGAATCGCATGAGGCAATACTCAACTGTAAGACGAAATGGTTGATTTTGGTCGACAATGAGGAACAAAGAAGTGTGATTGTAGGAAGAAAACGAGAAGTATCCTTGAGGTTCATTCTTCCCTACAACTACAGGAGAGCATGCGTAAGGATGCAAGCTATATCCATACTTAGCGTTGAATGTCAAGGGCATGGTGGAAGGATTAGAAGAACTTTCGATAGTATGAGAGTTTGTGGACATGATTCCCAAACGAATTACCAGGTGTGCCGCCCGAAGCCAAGATGAAATTTACCATCGACCTAAAACCTGGAACTGAATCGATGGCAATAAATCCTTATCGTATGTTGACCCCTAATTTACAGGAGTTGAAGGTGCAACTGAAGGATTTGTTGGACCTAACACTTATACGTCCAAGCGTATCGCCTTGGAGTGATCCTGTTAATTTCATATGGAAGAAGGATGGGTCGTGGAGACTCTGCTTGACTACCGTCGAGTATTCCTTGATGACATTTTGATTTTTCTCGGATGACGAAAGATGAAGACGTTTTTTTTTTTACACTTGGTACTATAGTGTTGCGAGAGAACAAATTACGGGAAGTGGTCGCAAGATTTCAAGGACTCATTTCTTAGGGCATGCTATCTTCGACGAATGAATCGTTGTGGATACAGTGAAGGTAGAGGCTATAATGTAGTGGCCTGTGTCGACGAATTTCCCAAAAATGCATAGCTTCCTGGGTTTAGCGGGATATTATTGACGGTTCTTTGAAGAAAGAAAATCCGATTACAGAATTGTAGAAGATGAACAAGGAGTTTGTGTGGACTGAGAAATGCACAGAAATATTTTGAAGGCTCAAGGAAATCTTGATGACAGTGGCAATATTAAAGATCCCTGGAGTGGACGAGGGCTTCTTGGTATGCACTGACACATCCAAGGAAGGCTTGGACGGAGTTTGAGGCAAGACGGTCTAGTGAATGCTTACATATCGAGGAAGTCAAGGAAGCGTGAGGAGAACTATGTGACACATGATTTGGAGTTGTTAGTGATAGTGTATGCCCTGAGAGTATGGAGACACTACCTGATTGGATGAAAATTCGAACTAAAAATATACCACTGTGGTTTACAACACCTTTTTATGCAAAATGAATTGAACGCACGCAAGGGAGTTGGTCAGAATGACTTATTGATTACGATTTTGAGATTTCCTACTTAAAAGGAACAATGAATAGAGTGGCAGACGCATTGAGCAGAGACCACACATATTTTTAATGATACCTCTTCGAACAAATCTACATGAAAAGATTCTAATTACAACACGATGTTGATTGGTATAAGGAGGGTAAGGAATTTTTTTGGGAAAGACACCATGTTGGTATGAAAATTGAGAGATATACTGTGGACAACGACAAATATTTAAGATATAATAACTGGATTTAATTACAGCCCAACGACGATTTGAGAAGTTTTGATATTATGCAAAGCTCATAGAGCAGTGCACATGGCTCATCTAGGATTCATGAAAATGAGGATCGACCTTAATCCCTTATTCTTATAGAAAGGATAAAGTCAGACATCATCAAATGCGTGGCGATATGTCTAGAAGGTTGGCAGGTGAAGGCTGAACATAGACATCCAACAAGATTGCTATGGCCACACACCATTCTAGAATCAACATGGGAGGTCATTTCGATGGAATTAATTGTTGAATTGTCGCTGACGGCAAGGAGTCACGACCTGATTGTCATGACAGTTGACACTCTGACGAAGAGTTCACATTTTGTCCCTGTGCGTATGACACATGAGGAGCCAAGTATAGTTATATTTTATATCAGCAATATGTTGCGACTGCTAGATGTACCAAAGGAATCATATCTGATAAGGGATTCAGTGTTTGCAAGAAGATTTTGGATGAGTTTCCCAACAGGCCTTGGGAACACCATTGAACTTTAGTACAACATGTCCTTGACCTAAACAGGATGAATGAAGGAACGAACCATTTTTGGAAGGTTGTGTTGCGTATGTGTGTGTTGGGAATATTTTTGGTCGATGGCTGAGTTTGTGTGCAACACCAACCATCAAAGCACCATTAAGATGGTGCCATTTGATTTTCTTTATGTGTGACTATATTGGACACCTTGATTTGGGATCAACTTGAGGGTGGGGTCCTGGTAGGACCAAAAGCGATCCAAGAATTGAAAGAACAATCCCAATGATACGAAAGGGGATGGAAGAAGCGTAAGATCGACATAAGGTTTTGCGGATACGCATCGCGTCGAACATAATTATGAAGGGCCTAACGGATATTCGTGTCTCATTCTTGGAGGCGTTGCACGATGCTTATCTTATGTCCATGTGCGAATTTAGTTCAATGATCCTATGCATGATATAGACTGAGTTCTTGATGGATGTTGGACAGGGTGTGCTCACGGCATAACCAATCTGCTTTCTGGACTATCACATTCAACAACTACGACATCGAGCTGTCAATCAGGTCAAGGTCTAGCAGGACAATTATAGTCCACACTCAGCTACCTAGGAAGACACATATGATATGTGTCATCAATTTCCCTTTGTTGATAGCTAGACATTTAGATATTGTCAGATACTTTATTTTTTCATTTGTATATGAAGTTTAAAAAATAGGGGGTGTATGTAACATCCCGCTCTTGCGCGCACCCAATGTGACTTATTCTTGTGGAAACTTGTGTGCAATTGATCCAGTTCACTATATCATTGATTGATTCAATTATGGAGCATGATGATGTTTGTGGATTTGGTGATATGTTATTTTATGATATTTATATCGACAGGTGTTATTGACTGGTTTTTCTGAGTGTGCAGAACTCTGGACGTTTGAGGATGTCGATGGCATCGATGTATCTCCTTGGACTCTAGATCGAGTTAGGGAGATGACGGTTATGGTTTGATTGTTTTGATATTACATATGTGACATATGACTAGATGTTATGATGATTATTGTTATCGCTGACACATTTCATCGATGGATGCAGGGTAACGATAACTTGCTAACCAGACTCACATTAGGAGTAAAGGGGTCATGTATGACAACCAGATATATTGAGGGAGAGGTGTGGTATCAGCCCTGCCACGACCTACTAGCACTCCCGCTGTGGCTCGAACTGTAGGTTAATGAGTACCTAGTTCAAGATATCCACGATGTCGTGAGGGCAGACTGGGACATTCGCTCACGATGATTCTAAGGGGGGTGCAATAAGGTAGGGTCCTTATTCCTTAGAGGCCCTTAGTCTCCCAGAAGGTCACCTAACACAATATTTACTCCAGGGGTTTGACGTCTACCAAAATAAGTCAAAAGGAGAGTGGCACCCTTGGAGCATGTAGTGCGTCGTGAAGGACATGTCGTGCAAATAAAATAGGAATGAAAGCGAGTGGCACCCTTGGAGCATGTAGTGTGTATTGAAGGGCACGTCACAATTTTTAACTCTCGTAAGTTAATAAACCTAGTACCTAGAAACTATGCCTCCTTAGAACATGGTCGGCCTTAAAATGAATGATGGTATGAGTAAAGTTTGATAACTATTTTTCCCTTAAAAACGGTTGCCAAATCCACTGAATTTAAAACCTAGGTCTAAGTAGAAAATGTGAACAAGAAAAAAAACACTAAATGAACATATAACAAGAAGGGGGGTAAAGAAAATTCAAACACTAATAATTAAAGTAAAATTTTAATGAAGGATTAAATTATTAAAAGGGTAAATTGTTGTTTATATCTAAACTTGCTAAATCTGAACTAAGAAGAAAAGGGGAAACTTAAGGAAAAGGGGAATGTCTAACAAAGTAGGGAATCTAGTCTTTAGAACCTTCTAATTGTGAACTCAACTAAGTTTTAAGAAAGGTGTCAGTCATTTAAGAAATGTAAGGGAATAAAGGGACACCAATGAACGCTTTTAGGAACTCTTTTAGGTAGGTGAGGGAAATAGGAAAATTTAATTAATTAATAAATTGATTTTCTAGTGCAACTAAGGGATCGGGTGACATGTGTACGGGGGAGGTTTAACCTAATTAAATTTAATAAAAATAATCTAAAGAGGGTTTGGAAACTAATCACTAAGAAAACTCTATAAAAAGGATGGCGAAGGAGGAGTAAGGGGACGACTTGTAGGCATAAGGTTACACTGCCGATATTTTTCTTAACTGATTTTACCTTGTAGGAGTTGGGATGCCCAACCCGATTAGAGAGTGGTAGCTCTACCTTGCGAGGTGAGCTGGGAGCTAGACTTCCTCTGGTTTGTGTGAGTGGTCCCTTTGCGGCTCGGGGGGCTCAGGGGGTAGGAGAGTACTCCTTGCGTTGGTTGGGAGGTACCGGTGAGGTCTCAACGTTTAGCAAGCAGGAATCGGACGGAGCGCTAGTGCGAGACAACGACATAGGACTATTCACCTTTGGTTACAGTACGCAGGTGTAAAGTTTTGCATTAGTAGATTGGTTAAAATAATAGTATGTGGGATTAGATAATGATGATTTAGATAATTAGATAATGATGATTTATATAATTAGATAATGATGTATGTGTTTCCATTCCTTCATTATTGTGTCTTCCTGGTTGCACATTATTATGAAATCCTACTCTTACATATAAGAAGGAACCGTCATTCCACCCTTACAGTTATAGTCCTATGTTGCTTGCAATAGATTAAATCTGTCATGCATTACATAAGTACCTTAATATGTTAGTATGAATACATTTAATAGGCGATAATATCGCACTAACCCAACCAAGGTTATTCTGTGGAATCCCTGGTATATGCTATATTTATCATATAATATTTTTATTTACATATTAATAAGAGTATATTTTATCGTTGGCCATGATATATATTTCTGGAATCCTTTAGTTTATGCACATACAGCGAAGTTTTAATTAGTGGGATCACGACTTTAGAACTGAGATGGCTGGGGAGGAACTTGCTTGATTTATTGCCACTATACCTGACAGGGAAAAGGGATTTTCGAATGCCTGAAACATGCAAGTAGAACCGATTTTTGATACATTGTTAGATGCCTCGATTAAGTGCTGGCTAAGCTTCTGATTAATCGTTGGTTGGCTTATTCATCGCTCAGTTTTGAATGTATGGCAGCCAGGCTCAGCCATTTGTGGAAGGAGCAATTATATGCACATGAGATGGATAAATGATGATCTGAGACCAACATAAAACCCTTTAAGTTGATATATAATTCAATGATCTAAAATCTCCCGAACTAACGGTAATTTTCTGTAAACCCAAGTAACAGTGATTTTCTTTAAACCGTGTATTGTGATCTTTTATTATAATATTTTATGTATATTTACTATGAACGTTTGTGTTAATTTAGGAAACAACTATTTCAACGTGAATTCAATGCTAGAAACAAATTAAAGAACCTTGGGGCTTTCAAATTTTAAGAAAATGTAATAGGACAGGATTCATAAAAGTGGCATAAAATCCGCCCAGCAAAACGAATGGAGCCTCCACCGGATCACCCTTTTTTAATACCCCTCTGTCCAGAATTCTCCTTCCACGCTTTCACCCTTGGAAATTCTTATGAACAATTCCTTTCCAGCGTTAAAAATAATTCTTCCCCGAAGGGTCGAAGAATTTAGCATACCCTTTCCTTCCAAGACATTAAAAAATAATCTTATACATACATAACAAATAATCTTATACATGCAATAATTCTCATCTCATGAGTGCCAATATTATCACATGCATTTTAAAATGCAATAAGGTGGTCATTTACTATAGTGGCATCAACATATATAAATCTTAAATATATTTATATATATATACGAGTGTTCTTAAGCAGTTAGTCCCCACGATCCAACTTCCTTCCTGTGCCAGCCGCGCCACCCACCAAGTAAGCCTGTCCAATATCTAAGTAAAGCAGCTGGTCTATCTATCAAGGGTTGTAAAGACGCCACGCCACACTAGTTTGTTTGTTGGTAGCTTGTAGGTAAAACTTCAGTTCCAGTAGGCACGGAGTGAAATATAAAGCCCACCTGAAATGGTGTCTTTCATTCGTTGGATCAATAGGGGCCTTTTCCTTTCTCGCGTATGGCATATATCTCTCCTTTTCTCCTCTGTTGGTAAAAATATGGAAAAGATTTTCTCTTGGCCCCAGATGAGTGTAATTATTCTTGTCATTTTTACAAATACGTGTAGCATTGGCGATATAATAAATCAGCGCACCATCTAACTGGGAAAATATTTAATATACAAAATTTCATAAACGGACCAGGTTTTTTTTATTACGCCAATAGGCTTCCCCTATCGGACTTGCTCGATTAATCATTCTTTTAATTACTAAATTTAATCTAATGGTAAGGAATTCAAGATATTGGCATATTCTTCGTCTTACATTCAAATGGATGAATGAGATTTGTGTATTTAACTCTCTTGCCTTTATCAATTCATCAGTTTATCATGTTTACTTTTTCACTTTTACATAACATGATTAAAAATTTACTAAATCAAATTATCAAATACCATAATTAAGCAAATCCAGAGAAAATTACTTTAGTTTTAACATTTAAATTTACATTACTTTTTTACATTTTACAGTAATAATGCCGCGTGTCATTATATCAAACTTTACCATGGAGACTAGAAGAAGTGGAGAGCAGCCATTTCAGTTTTACCAATGACTTGTCAGGAAACATTTATGTATCCGCCTTTGTCATTATATCAAACTTTACCATGGAGACTAGAAGAAGTGGAGAGCAGCCATTTCAGTTTTACCAATGACTTGTCAGGAAACATTTATGTATCCGCCTTTTGGAGAGCAAGCATTTCATTATGTATCCGCCTTTTGGAGAGCAAGCATTTCATTATGTATCTGCCATGTGTTGTTAACAGTAATTAAATTTTAGCATGCCGGGCCGCATGGAGAGCAGCCATTTCAGTTTTACGAATGTTTCATAACCCATTCAATATGGGAGGGAGAGGAGTGGATTACACAGATTACAATTTTATTTACCATTATACATTTTTGTATCCACGCGTTGATGTTGATAACCGACAGAATATGACAGGAGAACGAAGACAGGACTGGATTACCGTAATTTTTTAAATTAATTTTTTTTTTTTTACCAATGGACTGTTTCATAGGCCATGTCTACTAAACATTTATTGTATCAACCATGTATCCACCCTTTCACTATTCCACTAGATGTATCCTCCGTTTCACGAGATGTATCCGCCGTTTCACTATGCCATGAGAGGCCAAGGAGAAGAGTGGATTAACTTGTATATTGTGTTTACTTGTAGTAACGTTTCAAAGGCATGTCGAAAATTTAATTTTGCGCAGATTTTCATGACGTGACAAGAAGAGAAGTGGAAATACATATAGGTGACAATTTCTTTCTGTTTCTCTTATTACATATCAAGAGAGGAGACCATTGTTTATTTCTAACACAATTCTGAGGTATATTAATATCTGTTTTCTATGAATTGATGTGCGCTTTTTTAATATGAATTGATATGCGCCTTTTAATATGTTCATATTTATATGCCCCTGTTTTTTATGTTCAGATTTATATGTCTTTATATGTCTTTAAATAAGTGGTTTCTACTACAACTATTCTGCATCAGTAAAAGACAAAAGAGGTTGCTGGCACTGCATCAGTAAAGGACAAAAGAAACGTTCACAACCAGGAACACTGCATCTACACTCAAGAATCTAGATCCCTTACTCGCCCTGCTTTGATTCATCCATTATAGAATACGTACAATATTTTATATAAATCTTTTTATATATCAAAACAACACTATCGAAGTCAAATAGTACTACTCATTAAAAAAAAAAATTTGAAACAATTTAAAAAAACACATATATCCATATATAGAAGACATATACCAAAAAATATTATATATATAAAGACAGTAATATAAATCCATCTTAAAGTTAATTGTAACCTAAGAAAATGACTCCAAATTATTCTTTATTTTCTTGCAGATACATTATCAAGTTATCAGGTAAAGATAATAATATTCTTCGTCCAATGCTAAGCAAATAATATTCCTCGTTTAATGCTATCTCTGGTCTTTTCCAGGTTTTCTCGTATCTACTAATCTGGCCTGATTAATGAAAATACCATGAGAACTCAGTCACTTTAGAAGGTCGCGGGTATACTTCCCTTGGCCAATAGAATGACTACTGGGATAAGACATGACAAACAGGAGGGAGAGTTCACGGGGCAAGCTTGTCTTTGATATTGGAGATGTCAGGCGTGCCTTTTTTTACCGTATAGCTACCATTCAGTAGGAAACTGAAAGTGCGAAACCACCAACCTGTAGCTGTAGAATACGACCTTTGATATTTTTCAAAGGCATCTGGGCAAGTCGGTTAACGTGATTGTTTGAGTGTTTTGAACTACTGGTTTCCTAAGTCAATTTTGAACTGGTTGATTTTAGTGCGCAATTGGACTCGACGTCTCTCGATGTCCCCACATTGTAAAGAAGCATTTCAAATTTTCTTTAAAAACGATGTCCCTATTAAATGACACTGTAAATAAGTATTTCTAATCTTCCCACAAGATTTTCTTGAAAAATACATTCATTCATTCCTTTGGTTGACTGATCAATTGCAATCGACGTATACTGCAATGTCCCCACACTGTAAAGAAGTATTTAAAATTTTTCTTTAAAAACGATGTGCCCTCCATGTCCCTATTAAATGCCACTGTAAACAAGTATTTCTAAATTTCCCACAAACTTTTCTTGAAAAATGTATTCATTCCTTTGGTTGACTGATCAATTGAAATCGTCGTGTACTGCCATAACTAAAAGTTATCAAAGAGATGGAATGTAACAACAATAATACGACCTGTTCTGCTGTTTCGCAATTCATTAGGTTGGTCACAGGCTGTAGAGAATACTGTAATAGGGTTGATGTCATTACTGACGTCATGTCGACAAGACGTTCAGCCTTTTCCCGGACTTGCACTTTTATGACAACCCTAAGCAGAAACTAACGGTCGAGGAGCTGATGCGATCCATTTTTGGCTTCGTACTGGTCAGGGCATCGAGGTGTGTGAGGTGTGTGGGCCGTTTATGTGGTTGTAAGAAGAAAGTATTGTCATTTATTTTGATTGGTATGTTCCAGCATTTTGTGCTCGAAGTTTACATGTGGAAAATTAAATTCTTTGGCTTTTTCAATGGTCTAAAGGAAAAAGAAAAGGATTGTAACATCACACAAATCAGAAATCAGTCTCCCCTTCCACACAAAAGATGCCAAGTGATCCACGAAATAAAATGGAACTTTTCTGTGAAAATGTCCACTTGTATTTTGTCTCACATTCACCAGAACCAGGACCATGTTATTATCAAAGGTTGTAGCAGCGTAGACATACCAGATTCCTTTTAAGTTTCAAAGCGTCGAGTTAGGAAGGTACATATATCTTCTTCATATGCCTGGTGTGCTCAATAAAATGTTGATTATTTTCAAGTTTCCAGGGGTCATGTTTTGGAAGGGAGGGTACATAATTTGCCCAATTAATGTTTACATTCAAATATATTGCAAGATATCATATATGAAGAATATTTGAATCAAATTTCAAGTAAGGAATCATATAAAAATGTAAATTTTGGTACTCCTTGCTTTGCATCTGACCTATCGTGATTTCAAGTGTTCTAAAAATAAATGTTACTCTTTGATAGGCAGTTGCACAGGATTAAAGATTCAAGTGATTAAAAAAAAAATAGTACTGTTGGATAGGCATTTGCACAATAATCTTGGATTTAAGTGGTGCATAAATAGGTGGTAATTTTAGATAGGTATGTGTAGAGTAATTGTGGATTTAAGTGGTGCAAAATGTGGTAGCAGTAATGAAAAATGATATTATTTATTAAAAAGGTTAAACATCCTGTGATTTTGATATTTTCTTATTTTTTATTATTAAAAATTGATTAAACAATCTTGTTAAAATTGTAATTTTGGATTTGATGAAATTTCAAATTTTAGTGTAGAAATAGATTCAACATCCTCAAATACCCCTGCAATTAAATTGTATAAATTCTACAAATCAAAACTGATTCTTTCCATATTTTAAATTTAAAATATTGATTTCTGTTTAAACTAAAATATCAATTATACATCCAACATAATAATGACTAAAAAAATATTTGGTAAAATGATTAAGCAAACCTCAATCACATTTTAATGGAGTATATATTTAGTTAAAAATGGATTTTTTCATTTAACTAACCATCATGATGATTTAAGGCTTATTTTGGATACCATATATATACACATTCATAGTATTAAACTAGATTAAGTTATTGATTTCTTTTATGGAGGAATAAAAGTGAGGTCTTGTAATTAAATTGGATGATGGGTTATTATAATGGCATGTCCTTTTTTGTTTTGGATTTTTTAAAGGTTGGCATTGGACCATGTTTTTATTGATAATAGTTGGATGTAAGTAATTAGTGGAAAATGTTGCTTCTTTATATAGATTTTTATGGACTCAATTACTATAAAATATTAACATTTACAAGGAAATGAATTGCATTAATCTTTTAGGTGGATTAATTTTGAAAATTACACTAATTTTGACCATATTGTTTATGTTGTGATCTTTAGTCTTTAAAACTGAATCATGAACAAGATATTTAGAAAATATAGAAATGTCACTCTACTTAATTATATCCAAAATACCTTTAAGATAACACAACAATGTATAATGGAAGGATCAACTCCAATTCACTAGTCTCTTCAAGAGATAAACCTCTGAGCTAAGATCCAATACAATATATCCCAATACATATGCATAAAGAGGACTACATCCTTATTTATAGTTATATAGAAAACCCCAATCATAGCCAAATGTTAACAAGTTAGTGAACCTTCTTTACTTAGGCCACATTATATTTATTCAATGATAACTAGCTAGTGGGCCTTATTTAATAAACATATTGACATAGTCCACCTTACATTGAATAACCACCACTATTATTATTCTCATGGCCATTTAGCCCCTAATTACACCCCTCAATGCTTGGAGTGATTATGTACAACCATAAACTAGGGTGTCATATATGGATGTTGATTGCAATGCTATAGTAGTCGAAGAAGCCTAAGAAGTTAGTCCATAAACCTAAGTCCCATGTCAAAGTTCTCATGTTGACTCTTAATTGATGACACATGCGTGCAACAAATTTTTGAGTATTGTACTTCAAATTCCCACCATGGTCACATGAATCCAAATAAATAGAACCATCTATATCCAAAAGATCATCCTCATAACTACAAAAGGTCAATTGTGTATCTAGACTGAACACTATCACTAAATATTGCTAGGTGTCCCCTACTCATATCTTCCCTTCATGGTGTTCTTTTCAGATGGAGAATTAGAGATAAAAAAATAAAATATAGAAGTAATTATCTTCCCATAAATGACAAATGTCCATATACATATCATCATAAGCCTACTCCAATTCATATGAGGCATGTATCTCTTTGGCATATTTGGCTCTAATTATATGATACATTTAGCGAATGATAGTACTCTCCTTAAATTCTCATAATCCCTCCTTCATAGTTTTGTGACATTGGTCTAGCATGTTCTATAGGTTTCAAAACAATGACAATTGATCCTCCCATTGTTTATCCCTCCTTATTCTCATTCTTGGATTGTGTTTGGGAGTTGAAGAGATGAATTTGAAATGGCCTCAATGTCCTTTTTAATGACCCAAATCATTGTTATGACCCCAATTTGGAAATGGCACAAGCACTTTGAGTCTGCATGCACTAGTCCTAATGTGATTAGGTCCATAGAAAATAGGTAATCATGATGGGATAATTTCAACTTGAAATGAGTGTAACTTCCACTATACTTCTATGATTCTCTATTGCGACCTCAACTCTAAAATTCCATAACCACTCTCCTTCACTATCTTTGATTATGTTGCAATTTAGTTCATAAACTAATAGATAATTGTGCCACGAATTAAACTTAAAATGGGTGAAACTTCTGTGATACTTCTCTTATTCCCTATTATAATCCTATTTTTAAATGCCATCATCACTCTACTTCTACTAGAATTGATATAGTTGCAATCTAGGAACTTTGTCAAAAGATATATTCTTTGCAATATTTGTTTTCACCATGAAAATCCCTAAAGGGATTGATTTTAAATTATCCATATATTCACTTTCTAGTCTATGATTTGAGCATTTTATTTGAAATTTTACATTTTTCAAGAGGAACTTAGATATGCAAATTTTTTCTTCATAATTTGCAGAGATAACCTCGGAAATTGACTTATTCACTTAAGTGTTCCAGTCTTATTTTCCTATGTCAAAATCCTGAAAAAAGGAAAACAAATCTTACTTTTGGGTGCAAGAAATAGCTTTGATACCACTTGTTATGATACTTAACCCTTAAAATTAGATCACAATCACTATATTTAGAAAATATAGAAATATCTCTTTATTAATGGATTATATCTTAAAATGGACTAATGGATTATATCTTGAAATGGATTATATCTTAAAATGGATTATATCTTAAAATATTAATGTCAACCTCATAAACATTATTAATGTATTTTTACTAATGTGTTATTGTATTAATATTTTAATGTTTTTTCAGAATGTTTTATTAATTTCTTTATACTTTCTTAATGTAAGGATGTTTCATTAATATATTGATGATTATGTTATAAAATGTATAAATGTATTTTTACAATCACAATTATATCTTAAAATGTATTAAATAATTTTTACTAATTAATTAATATTCATACATTACATTGTATATTAATGTTTTAATACTTTTTTTTATAACACACATTACTATTTTTCATCATTTAATACTTTTATACATTAATGTCTTTATTAAATTTTATGTATTAATTTATATAATCCTTAATGAAAACCATAGATTTATAAAACCCTCAAGGAAAAGCTTAAATTTATACAACCTTGCATGTAATGTTGCAATCTCATTGAAAAAAACTTAATCAATTTATCACTGTTTAATTGTCATAGTATAATTTTTATCAAATTTCTTTTTATTTCACACATGTGAACAATACATTATTTTCATTCATATTATTTATCTTTTTACATTATAATTGTCTCAAAATGGAAAAATATAAAAGTTTACCTCTTAATTAATGAATGTTAAACATAATCTCATCGATTTATAATATTTTATTTTATGTGAACATCTTGGAGTTCTAAAATATATGATGTCAACCTGAGAAACATTATTAATTTATTTTTACTAATGTATTCTTGTTTTAATATTTTAATGTTCATTTTTAAGAATATATTATTAATTTATTTATACTTTATTAATGTATGGATGCTTGATTAGTATATTGAGAATTATGTTATAAAATGTTTTTTGGCATTCACAGTTATATCTTAAAATGCATAAATTTATTTTTATTTATTAATTAATATTCATACATTACATTGTAGATTAATGTTTTAATACTTTTATTTATAAGAGACAGTATTGTTTTCCATCATTTAATACTTTAATACAATTAAATAAAATATTTAATTCTATTAATGCATTAATGCATTATGTAAAAAGTAAAACTTGATTCCATACATCTCATTGTGACTTCTATACAAAAAATTCTTGACGTCACATTCTAATGACCATTTTCCCAACGTCGCAAAAGCAAAAGACGATTCTACACTGTGTCAAGTGTTTCCGAACATTGGATTATGATGAACATTTCCCTACATCGCATTTTGACAAACATTTCCCACCATCGCATTCTGACGAACGTTTCCCATCGTCACAATGTGGTGAACATTTCCCTTTTGTTCTTAATGTCCTTAGGATAAATATAAATCATTGTCTAAAAAGTAAAACATGATTCCATACATCTCATTGTGACTAACATTTCCATTGAATTATGATGAACATTTCCATTGCATTGTGACTGACATAGCATTATGATGAACATTTCCCTATGTCGCATTTTGATGAACATTTACCAACGTCACAATGTGATGACCATTTCCCAATGTCGCATTGTGACGAACGTTTCCCATCATTACAATTTGACGGACATTTCCCTTTTGTTATCAATGTCCTTAGGAAAAATATAAATCATTGTCTAAAAAGTAAAACATGATTTCATACATCTCATTGTGACTAACATTTTCAAACGTTGCACTCTGACGAACATTTCCCAATGTCGCAATTTGATTAATTTATTTATATTTTATTAATGTATGGATGCTTGATTAGTATATTGAGGATTATGTTATAAAATGTTTAAATGTATTTTGACATTCACGGTTATATCTTGAAATGCATAAATTTATTTTTACTAATTAATTAGTATCCATACATTACATTGTAGATTAATGTTTTAATACTTTTATTTATAACAGACATTATTGTTTTCCATCATTTAATACTTTAATACAATTAAATAAAATATTTAATTGTATTAATGCATTATTTCATTATGTAAAAAGTAAAACATGATTCCATACATCTCATTGTGACTTCCATACAAAAATTCTTGACACCACATTCTAATGACCATTTTCCCAACGTCGCAAAAGAAAAATATGATTCTACATTGTGTCAAGTGTTTCCAAACATTGGATTATGATGAACATTTCCCTATGTCGCATTTTGACGAACATTTCCCAACGTCGCATTCTGACGAATTTTTCACATCGTCACACTGTGGCGAAGATTTTCCTTTTGTTATCAATGTCCTTAAGAAAAATATAAATCATTGTCTAAAAAGTAAAACATGATTCCATACATCTCATTGTGACTAAAATTTCCGTTGAATTATGATGAACATTTCCATTACATTGTGACTAACATAGCATTATGATGATCATTTCCCTATGTCGCATTCTGACGAACATACAGACTGATGACTAAAGGGATAAGTTACATAAGATAAAACCACAAACTTTTCACAATAATCAATAAAACCCATGCATAGAAGTCATTGAAATCAGAAGTTGAGTTCGCCAAGGGACTGTCATTCCACTTAGAAGATTTATGATTCACAATCCACATCAAAGAAGAAGACACAAAAACTAAGTATTCATCCATGAATCAATTTGGCCAATATTTTGGTGTCTTGGATTGCTTGACTAATGTTTAGGTGTATGTGAGCCCATTCTTAATATTAGTTTCATGCTCTTTAATCCTTATTTGAAATGATCACCCAGTTTCCCTAATGTATTTTTTTCCACAAGTGCATTCTACCTTATAGACCAATTATACTAACATTGGTCCATGGTATCCTTCACTAATATCATCTTTTATCTAATGGTTTCAAGGGGTTTAAAAGTGGTGATGATATCCTTTTTTATTAGAACCTTGGTGACCCTATTGGTGACCCCTTTGATGTAGGGAAGGTGGGGTATCTGACTCGGTTTTGTTTCTCTAGAACGAGGCTCACCTCTTGTCCTAACCATGGATGTTCTTATTGTAGCAGTGATATCCTCATTCATATAACCTATTCTCTTGAAAACCTTGGCAAGGTGATCTTTTTCCTATTCAAGGTGGTCTTCATCAAAGATATTAATGGTTCTTAGTGATAGGATGTTCTGAACTCCTATATTTTAAGTGGGATGGTGATAATATTTTGCATGAAAATAACTATCTATATGAGTTTTATTCTTGTATACTTCATGAACATGGTTCCCATATTGATTCTTTTGAATTAGTACATCCAAAATGGGATGTTATTATTCTCCTCCAATTCCATAGTGAACTTAATGTCCTCTGAGATACAGTTAAGGTGCTCAAAGAATTTTTTCAACTCTTATTTTATGCGAGGCCATATCACATTAGTATCATCTACATACCTTTTACATCTCTTGGGATTCATGGGGTATGAGTCCAATGCTCTTCTTTCAAAATTTTCCATAAAAATGTTGTCCACCATAGAGGACCCATTGCAATACCATGGAAATATGTTGAGGAAATATTGCAACTAGATTTAATATACACAAATATAAATTGGTCAAGACTCATATTAATGTAGGTGTAAAGTTATCTTCGAAACAATGTCCCAAGACAGAAGAAGAGGTAGAGTACATGTCTCATGTTCTTATACAAGTGTTTTTGAAATTTTTATGTATGTCATTGTCTATACTAGACTGGACACTACCCATGCATCACTTGAGAGATTTAAGTACAAATTGTTGGATAGTTGTGGATATAGTTGAACTAAATACCTAATTTTGAAATTTTATGGTGACCCAAAGTTTCATAAAGGGACCTAATTTTACTATAAACTAAGGGATTTCCACTAAGGGATACATAAAGAGACTTAATTTTACTATTAACTAAGGGATTTCCACTAATAGATTTATACCTAATTGTTACATAAAGGAACCATATTTCCACTAAGGGATTTCTTAACTATAAACTCCCTAACTCCCTTGCTTGATATAGTTTCCCCATTAAGAGAATGACTAAAACTAGCTACCTAATGTTCAAGCACAAGAGACTACTAACATGAAAGAAAATTT